>JAODOY010020058.1:0-11425 GCA_025399855.1 Forbesichthys papilliferus
ATATATATGTGTGTATATATATTGACGAAACAGCAGGCCTGGCCTGTTCAGTGGCACTGGTGAGTGCTACTATTGCCAGCGCCCCTGACCATGGTCCGTGCAGGGTCCGTGATAAGAATTACAAATTCAAACAGCGAGTAGGTCCAGCCTTGGCTTCCGTTGGTAAGTCTTAATTATTAACTAAATTCTGACATTAATAAATGTTCTTCTTTCTATCATATAATGGCAGTGTGAGTGTGGGAACCTGTGCGTTCCTTAGCCAACTTTTCTGCATTATTCCTTGACTATTGATGTCAAGGACATCTGTTGCGACATCATTTTAAGGTTCTGTTAATTCTTTCGGTACTCAGCGTAGGTCTTTTGGACCCGAACGGGTATAGGTAAGTCAATACACGTAACTTCTCGGGTACGGGTCTGTTTGTTGTCAGGTCCATTTGGAATTGATAAGTTTCTAATTTATGCAAATCGGGTCGGGGAAAAATGCTTTGGTTTTTTGTACCGCAGACGCGCAGAGGCATATTGTTCGAAAATGACTAACCCTGTCTTTATATGTAATACATAACATCACTTTAGACTAATCATTTCAGCAAGTGCAGTATGCTAAATAATGCTATGCTAAGCAACATCCAAAACAGATTTGTTTGTATGTGTGTGCGCACACGTGTGCGGGTGTGTGCCTTTACAAGCACGTGACCTCGTCACATCATTTAGCAACTGGTACCTCTCCAATCGGGCCACCCCAGTGGCAGCACATAATATGTAATAATGGGAGATTTGCTTTCATGCGCAAAGCTCCGGGAAGGTTCGGACCTCCCATTTAGACTCAACAGGAGCTTGGCACCGACTCCACACAGGTGCAGACTGAGAGGGTGGGAGAGACGGAGAGAGATAGAGAGAGAGGGAGGGAGAGAGAGAGAATTAGGGGTAGAGAACAAAATGTAACATCTGCGTGGATGGCTGTTGTGCCAATTTTCACCAAATGAATGAGGAGAGAGAGAGTGAGAGAGGATAAAAGGAGGAGAGGGCAGAGTAAGAAGGAGGTAGGGGGGTGGGGTTACAGCATCTGTGTCAATTGATGTTTTGCTTTCTACCAAAATGAGAGAGAATGTGAGAGGGGCTTAAAATAGCAACGACAGTGAGAGAGTTGGTGGCTAGCCAAGGCTGGATGAAGCAGTGCATCTCCAGCTGTTGTACTGTATGGGTATCAGACATGGGACCGGGGGTAGCAGTGAGGAAGTCTCAGGAGTGTATGGCAGGTGGTAGGCAGCTCAATGGTGTTGGTATCTGAGGTTTGAGTTAAAGGTGTTTTTAAGATAATACACTTTTTCTATACCGTGGTCTGTAAATAGGAACACATACAAAGTTGTGCAGACCGCACCACACCACACTATACCAACCATGGCAATGCGTGTCCAATTTTGGGGGTGGGGCTTCTGAGGGAGCGCCCATATGGCATTGAAGGGAGGTTTTTTTGTTTTGATCAAGTTTGAATAACCCCAATCACTTTCTGCTCCTATACATTTTGCTGTAACTGTTGGTGTGGGACACTGACGTTGTTTTTGATTGGTCGTTTTAGTATATGCAGGGGAACTGACTTCAGCATAACTCCATCAGAATAACTGTGAGGGTTTACACAGGTTTTAATGTCTTAATGCGTAAATAAACGTGTGTGCATGCATGCAGAATAAATGTGTGTATCTGACTCTGAAGAGTTATGCACAATATTATGCATTAATGCTAACAGATTTGTGTGTGGGTGTGCTGTATGTCTGACTGAATGCCTGTATTAACAAGCACATTTTCACTAAACAAATTACCTTTGCAATTCCATTAATTGGCAAAGTCACATCAGAGTGGAGATGTCAATTTAACAAATACCTTAAATACTCCTCACTCATATTTGCACTTAGATAGAAAATGTACTAGAAAACCAGAAACATGTTTCATATTTGACAAACCACACAAAGTCCAATTGAAAAAAAGTACCTTGACATTCAATACAAGAGATGAATTAGCGACTTGCAAACATTTCCTACCAAATTAGTCCAAGTACATACTCATATTGTGATTGACATTCCTTGCAGTGCCCTCTTTCTTTCACTTGTACAAATCAACTTTGATATTTCATGAAAGCGGTATATGGTCTATAATGTTATTTTTTGTTTTAATATTATTATATTTTTTATATTTTCTGGGTGTAAGTTGCAGTTATACGTGGAAATGCTGCTAATACTCAAATCAAAAGGCTTTAGAAAAGTGTCAGATTGGCAGGCTTTAATAAATACAGAGCAGGTTGTGTCTCCAATGTCTGCATGTTATTGCATGTGTCAGAAATGAGCTTGGTCAAAACCACATTTTATTTTTTCTGCCAGGCGGTAATCCATTGGAGATGTTTCATTTTACGGTTAAGAAGGCTAAAATGAAGAAGTCAACAGAAAAACAGGGTAGCTATTGAAGATAGTGCCAATCATACGTGTCTCCAGCACAAGCACATACAGCACTTTAGCACAGCTTACAAACCTGTGTTATCTCAGATGTCAGGCACGACACAGAATCAAGTCAGGAATTCAAACGGTTGTCAGTTGCTCCTTTGCACCTTCTTTTAGCAATGAAAACACTGTATTACATCAAATACAAAGGCCCATATGAAATTGTTTAATACAGAAGCACATTAAATTAATTAAAAAACATGTATTAATATGTTTTTCTAGCTTCTACTGTATATCATCTGTTACACGCACTGAGAAGTCCCTTTGTTTTTACGTTCACGTCATTTAGCAAACGACTTTATACAAAACAACTTCCTGTACAAGCCATTTGTTGGATGTCTCAGAAGAGGTAGCAAATATCACGTACCCCAGGTTTGATTCATTACCAAGGTCAGTTACGCTGGTGGGTCTCAACACTGCTGTCCAGTCGCAGGAAGTCCAGTCCCCCACTGGAGACAGACATGAGCTCGTGACCAAGAGCTCGTGACCCTTGCGTCCTTATAGCGAGTGTGCTCCCAGTCGACCAGTTGAGGTAGTAGACCAAAGCACTCTGGTGGGCTGGTAGGTAGTAAGTGTCTCTGTTATGGAACTTTATTTACATTATGATGTCTGCTGTTTAGATGTTTACTTTAGCCAAAGCAACTAATCAAATTAATCAAATCTAGTACTGTACAGTTTTATAGTGTCTAAAACCTGACGTTGTGCAAAAGCCACACCACCATTCTGTTTGAATAGACATTGGCGCTTGATCGAGCATATACATGCCCATCCACACACCTTTTATAATGTTCGTGAACCCCTTTGTGTTCAAAATCTCCGCACCACCATTTTGTTCAGGCAATGTATTCTCTCATCCTGAAGTCAGCGCTACTGGTATTGCTGAACTTTGTCCAGAACTTTCTCAGACTCAAACTCATTTGCTTCACCCAGCTAGAGTCCTGTTTTTTCTGCTGTTGTCTGAATTGCTTTGTCTGCGTCGTGTGACATGCATCACCAATGAGAAAGATTGGACTCTGGCTGTTACCCATGCATAGACAATACTGTGAGGATATTGTGTTTTTCACCCAATGCATAGAAAGTAGACATGGCTCCTTGCTTTATTTTTGTTATTGTTTTATTTTAATGTTGTTTGTTGAACATGTCCATGCTGATGCTGGTGTAGTCAAGTGCAAAATACATGTATGTATTAAATGATGAAAAATAAGGATGTCTCATTTGTCTCCTGTCTGTGTATGAGGTGGATTGTGTTTTAGCATGGCCTATAATTGACAAATACTTGAAAAACTAGTATGTAAAGATGGTATAGGGTTGTTTTTGAATCATCTTTCCCCGTCTTGAATGCAAGGGGAGTATGAAGTGGTCCTTGGAGCTGTCAACGTTTGAAGTATAAGCAACCTTTTCATCAAATTGTGTACGGTATGAAATAAAACACAAAAGTTAATAAAATACCTCAATGTCGCTGGGTGTCGCTGAGTCATGCCTACAAATTTCACTCACAGACATGCATAAAAGCATATGCTATTTCTTTCTCTTCTCCTATACGTCCTTGTTTCTTCTCTATATTTTACTATTTCCAAAACAGTGATAATATTACAATTACTAATCCAGGTAACTAATAGTTATTGGGTTACAATAACAAATGTTCTGGTCCTAGCAAACTTATGGTAAGATAATTGAACCAACCTGTCAATCATCTGGTTTGAGCTGGATACACAGGTTGTCACATTTTGGAAAGGGCAAGGCAGGGTAGTGATGGTGAAAGTAATATAGTTATGTAACTAGTAATGTAATTACTTAGTAATTACTTAAATACCTAGTAATAAGTAATGTAATACATTTTTGAAGGAGTAATAAGTAGCTAGTAACTTATTACATTTCCTGAGTAGCTTGCCCAACACTGCTGATAGTATATATGTTTGTGGAGATCATCAGTTAAATGCATGGCTATCAGCTGACCTTACAATTAGCCCAGAAACACATAAACTATGCATGCATGTGTGTGTGTTTTTTGCTCATATCTGCCAACAGCATGCTCTTATATTGCTTAACCCCTTGTAACACCCCCAATGTATATACCTTGAACTTGTTTTTCTCTGTACTTACTATTTTCCTAGAGGAACTGCTCTGTGTTCTTTCTGGTATTTCTCAACCTCAACACTACCTACACAAACACGCACACACAGGCGTGCACAATTGCACACATTGAGCAAACACACACTGGCATATCCACACTAACCCTCCCGGTCGTAAATTGAGGCTATTAAGCTGTCTGCTCACGGAATCTCTATTATTTAGCTGTCCATTATTTAAATTTCACCTGTCGGCACGCGCAGAGAGAAATGGTCCAACGTTCATTCATTCAGGTCCCCAAATGGACTGTGCTGCTAGCATACAAGACTATGGCCTCGACATCCATGTAGTCCTGACACTGGGCCCAGTGCATTGAGTGGATAATTGTATATGGTGAGGGGAGGGCCAGCGTTTACTTAACAGTGCAAATGTAAAACATGAAAGTCAATAAATTCAAGACAACCCATTGAGTTACAGTAAATGGGGAAGTATGGCAGAATATTTTAACAGTAAATGCAGCCTTTTGAAGGAAATCAGTCATTGACGTGACTAGTGCATGTGCGTTTGTTAAATGCTAGCATTAGCATTGCTATTTGCATTTGACTGTAAAATGTTGACTTCCTGTCTAACTTTTGTATTTTTTACAAATTACAATCTGCTTTTACATAAAAAGTCCAATCACAGCAGTATAGCTTTTTATAACTATTTGTAATGTCGGCCAAATACATGTGGTTGTTTGTGTATAATACTGTATAATACATACAGTATATATGTATCTATATATAACTATTAAATTCTATGTGAATTCAAATCTGTTAAGCGAGTAGAACAAACATTTCAGTCTTTCATTTCACTAATATAAACCATGCGCTCCCCTGCGCCAGCTTGCCAAGAAGTGAATGGTTGAACGTTCGGAGGGGGTGCGTTTGATTATTTATTTGTGTTCCAACAGGGGAAACCGGAGCTTGTCACCACTCTGTGGCTATGACTCATAAAAGCCTGTTTATTTAGAAACCAGAACTTGCTGCTTGACAGGCCGTTACATCTGGTGGCAATTATATCATTCAGCCCCAATCCAGTTCATATGTGGGAGTTGCATCATATCAATATGTGTGTGTGTGTGTTACTCTGTATCTTGTTAGTTATGTAGTATCTGTGTTTTTATATGTTTTCGTGTGTGTCTGCTGTACAGTACATGCATTACACAGTTGATACAAAAAAGCAGTGGTGGTTGTTTTTGAGCTATCTGACAACTCCAAAATAAAACCCACGGTGTCGTCTAAAGATTCTGTCTTGGAACAAAGTGTTTTTGACCTCTGACATTTACTTGAGCGGGGATGTCAATTTGTGTTCTCCTCTGGGTATTTGGGCATTTTTTCCATTAGCTTTTGTCACAGAACCCTACAGAGAAATGGGTTACATAAGATATTCTCTGTCGGTTTGCGGATGGTTTCTATTTCAAGGCTTCAAACCAACAGCTGCTTTCTCCTGTTTTCATTTTTTTTGTTTTTTACTAAAACAGAGCTTGGCTGTCGAGGGTAAACATATTGTTTCGTTTTAGCTTCTCTGTTGTTAAAGGAGTTGGAACGCCTGCTCTCTCATCTTCTCTCTGCTCCTTGACCACCCCCTTACCCCTAACAACCCCCTCGCCCTCCCCCACCCATGTTTTCTCCCCTCCCTCTCATCAAGGGAGACATGGAAAGTGTCCTCCTTGGTGAGGTGCTCAGTGTGTGTTTTTGCTTTTCTATGTCTGTCTGTCTGTCTTTGTGTAACACTGTGGGTGTTGCTGTTTGTGTGTGTGTGTGTGTGTGTGTGTGTGTGTGCGCATGCATTATTTCCTGTTAGGAGTGTTCTGTGTGTATATATAGTCTGACCACGTGTGCTGGTGTGGGCCTGGCACGGTGTGTGCCCTGTTAGAGCCGGCCATCCCCGTTGCCTTACAAGGCCCCCTGCGTGTAACCGGCGACCTATCCGTTTCTGCCCATTGCATTCGACAGATATGAATTGGCGCGTCGCTGGCAGACCCGCTGATTAATGACACACCACAATTGCTGCCTTAATTGCCGAGGATGAGAAGATGGAGGGGACATGAAACACACACTCATGACACACACACACACACACACACACGTGTATATGTTTACATTTGAATTACACACACGTGCACACACACACACACACACACACACACACACACACACACACGGTCAGTGGGTGTCTGTGTGCGTGTGAAAGGGAACCCAGCGGTTGCTCATGAATGGCATTAATAACGTGTGTGATTTAGCACTCATCTGGTGGCACACACTCAGAAAGCCAGTCAAAAGTGGAGAGAGTTATATTAGAGCACGCTCACACACACACACACACACACACACACACACACTCACACTGCTAATTAACCTGGTGCTCTTCACAGTGGCTAGCACTGACTTCTGTTCTGCCTGTGCCAAGATGGATGTGGGTGGCTCTTCACCGCTAAATCAATCTGCGCTAATTGCTGGTCTGCTCTCCCCCGGGTCTTTACCTTTCTATCTGTCTGTCAGCATCCTATCTACCTGTCTGATGTGACTCTCACCTCCCACATCTCCCAGCCACCGGGAACTGTCAGGCGATTCTTCCAGGTTTCTCCGAGGTGTTTTGACTTTGCGTCATTGCCAGCGCGGTTTTTCCTTTCTTTGAACGAGTCACGCGCGCTTTCGCAAATGATGTCTGAATGAGGATTTTATGGTAAAAGTGGTATGTGAACTTGAGCAAAACCCTCGACTGATGTCCACACATTGATGCTGAATGAAGTCAGTGACGGGGTTACGTTTCTCTTTCGCTTTGGTTGCGGTATTGTCGTTTTTGAGTAAAGCTTTTTATCCGGCATCATAAACATGCTAGAGGTATGCTTTTGAGGAAACAAACACAATAATGTTTGCAAAAAATTATACAGTACAGTTATTTGACTCATACAGTACATTTGACAGTGACCAATGGTTTGATAGTTCACTTTAAAATATTATTTAGAGCACCTTCAGCTGTCGGGTTTGATCACATTTAAAATAGTAGAATACTCCTCTGTTATGAATAAAGAGTGAATTATAACTACATGCCTGTACATGCATGCTAGAGTACGCACACATTTGAATCATAACCCCTTATTGATGTAGCTGAATCACCTCATCATTCTTCTCTTCCTGCCTTGCCTAGTTCCCCTGGCACACACAGATGCGCTCGCACACCTTATATAACATGAACAGCATGGAGCTATCTATTAGCGCCACCAGGCCTGTTTTAATACAGTTGATGGACCTACAATGTAGCTCTGCAGCTGTAGTGCATGCAGGTACCACCCCCCCCCTGTCTGTCTCTCTCTCATCCCTCTATTGTTTCCTTCTATCGGTCCCTCGTCTTTCTGCAAGTATTTATGTATGTATGTATGTAGACCCCCTGGGAAAGTTCTCCAGCTGTTTAAAGTACAGCTCCATCAACAGAAGGGGTGAAGATAGGGGGGATAAAAGGCATTCAGTATACTGTAGACCCCCCCGCCACCTCCCACTCCCCCCTAGAACACATGTCTGTAGCCACGGCTATGCTAATAGTTAATGGGGAGCACTTCCATATAGCCTAGATGGAAGAGCTTGCTTGTGTAGTTTAAAAGTGCGGTGGGGGATTTTCTCAGAAAGGTCAGTGCAATGTTCCGCAGTGGTTCAAAACTGTAAATAGATACTATTTTCCATGACGGAATGGCTATGAGTATAAAGCTAGTATGGCGGAGGAGGGAGCAAGTGTGTTATTTAAAACAAAAGAAGACATTTTTATGACATTTTTTACACTATAATTAAAAATATTCACACATTTAAATCACTTTGGATGGTTTGCATGATCCAAACACTGCAAGTGTTGGCTGCTCATTTAATTGGTGTATTAAAATTGGTGTAACACCATATTTGTTGGTTTGTTTTTAACACACATAGGTGCGTTCTACAGTATGTACCTTGTTATTGCTGGGAAAATAAATGTATGCTCCGGCGTGGACATACTGTACGTTGATGTTGTTTTAATGCAATTCTTTCTTATCCTATCACATTCATGACATACCATTGAGTTTGACAACATCACCGTGACCCTCGTGCTTAGAAAATAGAACCTTGTGACCTCTGTCAGCGTGGGGAGGGTTGCCAAAACATGACTGATGCTCGCTTTTGTGGATATGACAGAGAACAGCTATTTGCTCCTCATACCTTTTCCCTTTTAAGGCACTGGCAGCTGTAGCTCGCTTAACGCCATATAAATTCAGTTTGCTCCACCTCCAGGCTTGGTCCCATTAGAGCATGGATCCTGGCAAAATGCTTTCTGATGACAAGACCATTCCTATCCAGTCTGCGAGTTGTGGATAGAGTGAATACAATTGATCACCACCTTCTGTGACAAGAGTAGGTTGGCCTGCCAGGAAAAATGTAAAGAAGGAGAGCAGAAAAACCTATGGGCTGGCAAATGCTAGCAGATGCTAGCTTAACAATACATCATCCTGATCAAAAACCTCAACCTTAAATTCAAGCGAACAACGTCACCATTGTTGCTAACGTAGGGCTCTTTGTCACAGTGAATGTGATGAATAGGTTTTTCCCCCCGTGATGTGAAACGCAGGTTGAAGTGAAGGTTACAGTGTGAAAGAAAGGGCTTGGCTGTTTCAGAGTTCATATGCAAGGGGAAAGAGAGATTTAAAGGTACACTCCTGGACTGCATTATACTGAAGCTCCCCCGGAACCCCCACATATTTGCCTCAGCTCACCCTTTATGTTATGAGACACACCTGAGCATGGGGTCATGGCTGTAAGGGGAGGGGGAGAGACCAGTGTGAGCTCCGTGGAGGAGTAGAGAGAAGTGTGAGCTACTGAATCTCAGGTGCAGGAATGATTGGCTAATGGGTTCGCATAGGAAATTCAGGACACAGATCAAGGACCATCTCTGTAAACCTTATTACAGCAGTAAACTATGTATTTGTATGCAAAGATATAGATAATACGAATATATATATATATATACCGTATAGAGACCAGAATGCTAGGACATAATGTACTGTCCAGGCCATAATCACTGTTACCTTAATGGAAAAATGATATTAATTATCTCTCTCTCTCTTTCTCTCTCTCTCTCTCTCTCTCTCTCTCTCGCTATGTGTCTCTGTCTCTTTTTACATCATTTTGTAAATGTTTTAGCCTAATTAGAGTATGGGGAGGTGTGTGTGTATGTGTGTGTGTGTTAGGTGTGTAACAATGTTAAAGCATGCGTGTGTTTTTAATATGTGTGTATGCTGGCTCGCAGATTCTGTGCCTGCCAGTGTGTCTCTGATTACAGTACATGTACATTGTACTAAATGTTAAAAACAATGTACTGTAATTGCACACTGACATGATTGTGTGTTACTGCACGATGCTCACATTAACGCTAGCGTTAGCATTCCTTTACAAATGACTTGCATAGCATTTATTGTTCTTCAAAAATATATGAAGGTAACCAGTAAACCAAAGTGTGACTTTCCTTTGGGGTTTTTGTGTCTTGTTAATATTCATGCATTTGTATGAAATGTTTTGTTCCTTTTTATAATTTTTTTTTTCAGTCACCGTCTGGTGCTAATGAAGCGCAGAGATATATCTCTGCCCCGTTACCATGGTGACTGTATGATGTATCCACCTTATTTTCAAACAGCAGATTTACTTGGTAATATCTAGGCTACAGTGTTTGTATGTGTGTAATGTACATACTCTATACACACTGAGACACACAGCTGTAATGGGAATTATTTAACAGGTCCTACAGGAATTCTTGCTTTCTTTTTTAACATGGCACCTTAATGTTCTGCCTGTTAGTAGCCCAGTATGAGAAGTTGACCAGCAGAAAGGGATCCACCCTCTGTAGCCACCCAGCCCGGCGCTGTGGGAGCCCCAGAAACGCAAGGGCACCGGGAGCTCAGTGCGGTGGTGATTGTAGACTCCAGAGGACAGCTGGAGGGCAAGGAAAGCCGTACTGCAAACCCAGATGGGCTTCCATAGGCGCTCTGAACTGGTTCCTTGTCATAGGCGTGGTGAGGAGATGAAGGGGAACAAGCGGTCAGAGTAAGGACAGAACACAGACACAAGCAGAGGAAGATGTTGAGGCGGACACTGAGGAATTAGAAAGGACAACGACTGAGCCCTTTTGACTTTGACCATGCTTATTGGCTAAGTGAGACTTCTACGCTAGCTATGACACCTTAAATGTAATGGTGGATTTTGGCACAAGATAATATACACAGATGCTATTACCTTTAATTAACCTACATTAGATACGTTTTATTTCCAAATATGTCTAATATTATGCAGTTAACGAGAAACACTGCAATCAAATGACACTGGGTTACAGGGGTTAATGATATTTCGTGTATTCCTAATGAATATACAGTAATATGGAAGTTAGGCTCTGGTCTGTGGGTGGAACGCATAGCTGCGTAGCCAGCTGGCATGTAGCATGTAGTTATTCCAGAACACATGATTGTGTTCTGAAAAACAAAACTCGTTTGTGTGTGTGTGTGTGTGTGTGTGTGTGCGCGTTAGAGCCTACGGGCTGGACTGCGCTGTACATTTGCTTTCGGGTGAGAGGGCTAAAGGGCTTATGGAAAGGGCTCCTCCACTGGTTACCTGCTGCGACCATCTTAACTGGACTCTGTGTGTGTGGATTTGAGAGAGAAATAACACATGAATACAAACTAAAAGGAGAGTTATGTGTCTACCAACTCTCATTTTGGGTGGGTGCAGTGGCGCTGGCGAGAAAACGTGAGAAGCAGATGTTGAGACTCCGCCACAGATGTGCTCACTTAGAGGCCGCGTGTGATTCAGTCGCAC
>JAODOY010020058.1:11525-25182 GCA_025399855.1 Forbesichthys papilliferus
GAGAAAACGTGAGAAGCAGATGTTGAGACTCCGCCACAGATGTGCTCACTTAGAGGCCGCGTGTGATTCAGTCGCACGCGCGCACACATTCAACTCTTAGTTTGACTGATTTTCAGACGCATATTCTGTGTGACTGACTACTGAGGCACATTCACAGCAATGTCAATTTGAGATATAATTCTGGAGAAGATGCACGGACAGAGAGACGTGGACACTGCTGGTATTCCATGCTGCTAACCTGTATTTACTTCCAGAATAAAACTCAAAAAGCAACAGGCCAGATGGCTGTGAAAGCGGTCTCAAATATGAATGTTTTCCGCTGGTTTGCCTGGTAGCATATTATTGTAGAAACAAGCTGCTTTGGAGGGACCTCGGCTCGCTCAATGCTAATGACATGAGCAAGAAACAGTGGCATCGAGCTGCATTAAGGCCATTATGGATAAATAAATACAAACGCAACAAGGCCCAGCAATCTAATTCCTATCCATGTTCTGTGAACTGTTGTCAATGAAACTAGTCTGGGATGTGTTTTGCTGCAGATTATGAATGTAGGAAGCACGAAGTGTAAATAAACAGTTTTTTCTATTATGCAAGACTTTGGGCCCTATTTTAACAATCAAAGTGCACTGTTGACAAACTGAGTAGGAGGTGTCCAAGTTTACTTTAGCTATTTTAACGGCAGATAAATGGTCGGTGTGCCGGGCACATGGTTCAAAATGGCTGTACTTACACTCTTCATTATTCATGGGTGTGTTTTGGGCGTAACATACGATAAACCCATCCGAGTGTCATCTCCCATTGCTTTTAAAATCCAGACGCACTTGCACTATGGGCAGATTGCTATTATACTGACTGCTTAGTGAAAGCACTGGAGCAGACCAGTATCTATTGGCAACAGCGAGTTTCCAGCAAGACCCCTTAAAATGTGTTGATGTAGGCTACACACTTAATATATTACATTGTACTCTCCTCGTATGTGTAACAAGCAGTGTTCACGCGGTGTGCACCCGCCATAGATACTATATTGATAATGCACTGCGCCATTGACTTTAGACCAGGTTTATGCTAGCCAATCACTTTCCGCTGCCTCAAGATAGCAATGCGCCAACATTGCTCTTGACCACACCAACACACCCAAGTGCATTTGCTATTTAAACAATGTGGACGCCGTCGGTCTGAAACTAGCAAAGACACTTGCGTTTCCACTTTGCGCCGCGTGTAAGGTAGGACCCTAAATGTTTAGAGAATAGGTTAAAGTCAAATTCAAGTCAAATAATAGAGAAGGTCTTTCCACAGGACATCTTTCACGTCAAGCCAGAAGACATTCTGTGTGCGTGTTCGTCTGTCTGTCTGTGCTGCTCAGTATTCGTCCCTGCGTCCTCCCAACAGATGACATTGATTTGACCATGTTAAGTATGGAAAGGGCACCTCATGGTTTGGCTGGTAGTGACAGGAAGATAAAAAGGAGGGGTTAGGGTTATGTCTGTGTGTGTGGGGGGGGGGCAGTTCCATTGATTCTCAAGTGTGTGTGAGTCCAACTATACCACCATACAGTAATTGCCACTACTTAATATGTTAATCTGAAGTGATGTTTTTTTTATACAGATATGCGTCATTTACAATTGTGTAATAATAATCTCTTCACACACGTGCAGCAGGCTTTAGCCACCTTCGCTCTCCTCTTTTGCTCTTGTCTACCCCCCCCGCCCTCAGTTTCACCCTCAGCTTCATGACCTTTAACCTCACACCCAAGAGACCAATAACCCATCCGTTGATTTCGAGTGGGGAGGTTACGCACTAGTTATAGCTAATAAGAGGAACACAGCTACAGGGATCTGTCTTGCAAGGCCGCACACAGCAGACAATACATACAGTAGCTCCTTTTTCGTCCTTGGGTAATTAGATAAAAGGGAGTGGAGTCCACACACGTGTGTCTGGGGAAAATGGACATATATCTTGAAAGGATTAAGGGAAGGTTCAATGGCGCCACGGTGTATTATACACTTCCTGATGCTTTGATGAATGGCAGAAAAAGGAAAGTGGAATCTAAAGGTCACTCAGAAAGGTAAATTCCCCATTTACACAGGAGATATTTGCACACCTTCAAATGTAAGATGACTTAAGTAAGGCCCCACCCCTTTCCTTCACAAAGACAATTATTATGATTAT
Organism: Forbesichthys papilliferus; assembly: GCA_025399855.1. NCBI lineage: Eukaryota > Metazoa > Chordata > Actinopteri > Percopsiformes > Amblyopsidae > Forbesichthys > Forbesichthys papilliferus. The sequence continues at coordinate 13,695 of JAODOY010020058.1, forward strand.
TTATATGTAAAATATTCACCGCAGCTGGATTACTTTGGATAACCATAGAAATACGCAAACTGTCCAACAAATAGATACATTAACTAATTCTGCATGTAAACACAATGCAGTGTACTAAACAGTTTTAAACCTATATTATTCCATTTGTATTTTGTTCTTTGTTTATCTCTATAGATAACCATCCCTTCACTATGTTCAACCAAGTGGTTCTTGGAGTCTCGCCCGTTGACTTTCAATAGCGCTAGCTTATTTGTTTTCCCTACAAAAAGGAGATGAGTCAACTGATTGGCAGTCAAACGGCATGCTAGACGATAGCACCAAACCTTGGCCCAGGCTAGCTGTTCAATTATTCAGAGAGAGAGAGTGTGTGCGAGAAAAATATTTAAAAAAAATATTGGGTGGGTTGGGTTGTGTGTGCGCATGTTAGAAAAAGAAAAAGAATGCAGTGCCTTGCTGGATTTGAAGCACATACACCTATCACGGCCCTGTCAACATTTAATGTCTTAATCCATCTGCTACGCTATAGTCACCGTCACCTACCACAACGTGTCACACATACACAAATACATGCACTATATATAAACATACGCACCGATAACACACAATACCTGCACTCTACACACACTCACACACACCTAGCACTCCAGCATATGGGTCAGATCTAATCACAATAATTTCATTTCCTCCCTCATCAGCTCCGGAGCCAGATAGACTAAGTCCCATTTGTAACCACCGCAGCGCTACTGGAAGGAAATATGACAGATAAGAACAGGCTCTTGTAATAAGCCGGCTGTGTGGATCTGATAAATGAAGAGAACGCCTTTGCCAGTTAGCTGGAGAAATATATTGCAGAACGGTGGAAAGCCAAGCGCGGTGGCTTGAGGATTCATTAAAAAAAAAAAAATTTAAAATTGGGAAACAAATTATCTTTGTTGATTAGCATCACGATGGAAGGGTGCCTCTTAGAAAGTGACTCGGTGCCCACTTAAGAAATATTGTGTGTGAGTAAACGCTCCAACATAAGGAAGGAAAGTAAAAAATAAAATAGGTAATATACAGAGCAACTTCATTTGACCTCAGCCTACATATTTTGCATTGTTCTCAAAGAGAGAAACACTTGTTCCTTCTCTTTCTGTGAAACTATCTCCCTGTATCTCACACATACACTCCCTCTTCCTGAAAGATTGCCTCCTTTCAGCTGTTCTTTGTTAAACGACAGATGTGCAGTGTTTCCGGTTTTGGTAAAGTGTAATATCTTGTTTAGAACGCAGGCTTGAATCATGCCCATATGGCCCTGCATATAAGAAAGGCAAGCTCGCTCAGGCAGCATTTAAAATGTAAATAGAACAAAGGATAGTGGGAGGCGGTAATTTCAGCTGTTTCCATGGTAGGTAAGCTATGCCAGTGATGCTGTGTGTGTGTGTGCGAATACACGTGTGCACACTGTCCATACAGTGTGTGTGTGTGTGTGTATCTTTTTGTGTTACTTATCACTCTACACATCACGTTTAAATTATAGTTGTTATTTTCATAGCTTGTATAAATATATTTTGAAAACAAAGTATCAATGTATGGTTTGCACAGTTGATTTTCTAACCAGTGGTAGCGTTATACATGGATTTTTGAAGAGAATGAATGTATGTCACAGAGATGCTCCGGGAGTGTTTATATGCGTGTGCTCTCTCCAAAAGGAAACACGCTTTGTTGACTCAGAGGGAATCAGCAGGCTGTTCGTCCAGCCATTCATCTGTCCGTCTGTCCGCTTGTGCGTTTAGCCAGCCACCCCATCATTGATCTCGTCTCTCTGTGACGACAACACTCATGGACCCATGCTTATCCTATGTCTCCGCAGCTTTTTAATGCCTGCTGAACTAGCAGCTCAGGACGTCAGCTGCGATTTAATGCTACCCGGTAACTTGTAATCAACCAGTAATACAATACATAAAATACAATGCAATAATATACCATTTTGCAGATGCTGAAATTGAGTTTAGTCAGAAAGTTAAGAATGCTAGACTTTAATATTCTCTGAGAGCATTTGTGAACACTTTTTTATTATATTAGCAGCAAGGATAACATAACATGTCATATCAGATTAACATTTTCAATAGCCATAGCCAAAGCCCTATAGGCAGAATATTTTTATTCTTAAAACCGTGTCCTTCCCTGTAAACTTTCGATGGGGAAAAAATTAATCCTCTCTTTGGCAAAATGTATGAGCTTGGGAGGCCACTGAATTGGTATAATTACATGGGTTTAAATGCAAATTTACAATGTGCTTATTAATTCTATTCTGCTCATTTCAAATCACTGACTGCACTTAATTAAATCAGATTGATTAGACCTTTCTAGACTTTCCCGTTACAACCACATAATTATGTCAAATAGAGCTACTTGACACAAAGAACTACAGTCGAAAAGCTTTCATTTCAGTCATTCAGGGTTTTTCAAGACCTTGCTCATGGTGGTTTAATTTGGTCAAATCTTTATTGGAAAGATGTTTTCTATGCAGTATACTTTATAAAACATACAGAACAAGCCTATAGTCTTACTGTAAATAATTGAACAAATGCCATTTTGACATTAAAGTAAAGTATTGTTACAACATTTGGTATGGTGAGACTTAACAGCTACCAACTGAGGTTACCACGCAATGACCAAAGTTCCCAAAACTTTTTAAAAAATATACTTAAAAGGATTCCATTAACTTTATAACCGTTTGAACATTAATAGATGCAATTTGTCAACGTGAATATTAATTATTAGCACCAACAGCGGCGATGCTGCAGAGAACAAATAACAATAAGTGTATTAACAAGGGTAAAACACAACATGCACTCGATACATTCAAACCAATGTAATATTTAAAAAGTAGCTCCCCAGGAGCTGGCGAGTTAATGGTTGGAATGGCTCCGCTCCTCGAGTGTTTTTCGGAAGCGTTGATTGCAATTTGGAGGAGGAATTATCTCGTCAGGGTGCGTGGGCAGAGGGAGGCTGGATCTAACTGTGAGGAGCTTGTCATTAGCCGACTTCGTTCTTTTAATTTCCCTCTGCCGTCGTCTTTGTCTGACTGCACCATTTGTTGTGGCTGCGCCACAACTGTTGCTCCGACGCTGGCGAGAAAATGGAGGGTGATGAGCGCTGCAACGGGTGGCGTGCAGCGGGAGAAGGCGCACACGCGCTCCCCCTACAGGAAGTTTTGGAAGAACGTAGCTGAAAGCGCACAAATCCACACACCTGTGTAAGATGGACTTCAGTGATACACAACTTGAAATAATAGCGTATGTAAAGCACTTCAGCTCCACTTACAAACCTGGAAGTCCACTTAGGGCCACTCTGGCACACCTGCATGCTTGTGTGTGTGTGTGTGTAGAACACACTCACACACACAGGCCTCGTCTCATTGCTGCAGAATATCATTAGCGATGCACCTCATCAAGACAGGTTCATTTTCCCTTCTCTCTCTCTCTCTGCTGCTGATTTGACAATCACTGTGTAATCTTAAGCGTAAATGACTCCCTTTAAAAGTGCCGTGGGCACAAGGGTCCTGATATTTCCCCTAATTACATTTCTGCATTATTACCATAAAGCCCGTTCCACCTTCCTCTAATTACATTGTTCCAATTGCTGCGACACATGCTTTCATCTCTTTCTTTTCTGGGAGCGATGGAGAATGGAGACAGAGACAACAGCAGTCGGCCCTTTAGCACCGGCGATAAAGCAAACATTGGTGTCTTCATTAAAGGGGAATCATGCTCTAAATCAACCTGTCCACTCTCACAGAACCGCTGCTGGCTTGGAGCAGTGAAGAATGTTTTCATCTGATTCGGGCGTTTGCCATACAAGGAGCGCAGGTGAAGATTCATTGGCTGATTACAGGGCATGCAATTACATATGTACTTTACCTCTGAGACAAATGCTCTTAATACAATGGAAATTAAATAGTCAATTATACACAAGAAGAAGCAAAACACATAGCTATCACAATATAAGACAAAAATTATGTGTGAAAAGTTTTTCTGTTAATAATAACTGAACAATGAAACTTAAGATAATATATTTTAAATACACTGCATTTAAATGTTATGAAAGGGTTACATATACTTTGACTGCTTGTTATTGAGTGGAATTACAGTATACATAGAGATGGAAACCGGTGGCCAGGAATAATGTGTTTTTATATTTCCAGTGTGGGCAGAGAGATCAAGGTCAATGCACCAGAGCAATTAAAGTGTCCAGACATGTAAGCTAATATAATGCATCTCATGCAATATTAATACACTTTAAACAAAACCTGCTTCATAATGGATCTACCTACTGCTATTACTACTAAGTAGACAAACCTGGTCCACTTAGTACAAATGTGTTATGTGTGTTAGATCAAATAATTCAGCTCTGAGGCCTTTGTTGTCTTAGCTGAATATTTTTATAAAAGCTTCTTGAATGTAAGCTTGGCCAAGGATAAATACATACAGCATGCTATGTAAAATGTTTCTGAAGAAGGAAAGACATCACTGTTATTTACTTGTTAAAGAAAAGGGTGTCTACAAAGGGGGCAGTACTTCGATTGCGGAAAAAAGGATTATAGTGCTTGGAAAAGAAGGGTATAACAAAGACAAGATGGTCAGGTCACAAAATTAGTCAGATAGATGCTTGTATAAGGTCATTTCTCTCACAATATGTGTCTAACTGGGGCATTTACCTGCAATATCTGCTTTCCACACCCATGATAATAGCTCCGTTGATGATATTTCACAACTCGTTTGTAGCTGATAGAGTATACCAGTATTAATTAAGGTACATCTTAATACATCTTCAGGATATCATAAAGATGTAAACGATAGCTTATCATCGAATGTACTGTACGTAACACTGCACAATATATACACGTACTACACAGTTTCACCCAGGTCAGATCAATGTCTTTGGCACACCGTACAGGGATTCCCATTAGTGACATTTGCTCTTGCAGTTTGTCCATTTGTAATGGAAATGAAAAGTATGTTGCTCCTCTATATGTTACTATAGCTACCACGTTTCAGCGGTAATGGTCGATGACGCCAGTCTGTAGGCATTTCATATAGCATTACGTCACGGGAACGATTCAAGGGCACACAACCATGCCAAATGCCTTCCACAATGACTCCTTGTGCAATTGTCATTACCAAGGAGACAAATGATTTGGTTGAAAGAGATGGGGAATATATGTGTGTGTGTGTGTGTGTGTGTAAACATATACATACAGTTAGTGGGCAGTGTGTTTCAAAGCAGAAGAAATTACAGTTTGACAACTGCCCCCACCAGAACCCCCCCTTCCCCCCTCCCCCCGCCCCCAACAGTCTCACTGTGTGTGTGTTTGTGTGTGTGTGTGTGTCGCTGCAGGCCCTCAGTGACCTTTGCTTGTTGCGCACGTGAGCCGAGTGACCCGGCTGTACTCATTAGAAGCAGTGGAACGGATGATTCCCCGCTAATTGTTTTTCACTGACAAATGGTTCTTCTTTCTCCCTGAGACTGCTGCAGGGACCCACCGCCTACAGCTCAAGCACTTCACTAATGAGAGTGTGCGTACTGCTGTGTGTGTGCGTGTGTGTGCGCGTGCACGTCTAAGCTGCCAGCCCTGGCTGTGCATTGGCATGCGTGAGATATGGAAACACTGCTGCATTCGGCTCAACATAAGCTATTAAGGCTTTTTGCTCATGTCAATCATTCTAACACCGAGACATTGTTAAGGTGTGTACAGTGTTGTTAAAAATGTTCCCCTACCCCCCCCCAAAAAAAATGTAATTATGCGTTTTGGGCCACACAAAACTTACCAGGAATTTAGGATTTCCTCGTTTGCATGGTGACAATAACATTTTATTACGGTGTATGCTAGTGCTATAAACATAGCATATCACCGTGAGTAGTAGTGAGTGGATTCACATTGATAAAACTATCTCTAGAGTATTTAACTGAAACATGATTTGCGAGTTTTGATTTAATCGTCATTAATTTAGTCTACGGTTATTAGTTATAAGTGTTAGAAAGCCTGTAACGCAGGTACAACAATAGTTAGTCCCACACAGTGTTATACCGGACACATTTGTCCTCAGTATAACGGACAGCTTGTTGTCTATTGGGTTGTATTCATAAATAGAAACATGTTGTGTTGACATGTTGTTGGGTTAGTTTGGTGCTCATATGCTCTGTCTGTATTAAGTGTTACGGAGATTGGTGCGGGAATAAATACCCGTTCCATTGGTACAGAATACAGAAGTAACAACACGCCTTTGTGATGTTAATTTCACCGTGCAGCAAACGTTTTCAACCATTTAGCTGATAGTACTAATTGTTAACAGTTAATCATCTGTAGTCAGAAGAACATAAGAATATGACAGTAGTTACTTGCACTTTGATCCCATTTGAATTTGACAATCTCAGGCTTTTGAAATAGTACACTACCTAGTAGGCCAATCTTAGTAAGAATATTGTTTTCATGAATGTAAAAAGGTTGTAGTTATTGTTCATGTTTGAATGTTATTCAGCTGTTCTGCTGCTACTTACCGTTCTCTGTGCGCGTTGAAAAAAGTCTGATACTGTACTTCTACGCAGTCCTGGCTCTGTAAATAGTAACGAGTGGTGAGCACCGCTCATATCAACAAAGCCATAGTAATACGCTATGCTTCACACTGCATTTCAATGTGAGCCAGAGAACCTGAGCTAAAAGTTACCTAGCATTCTTGAGAATGACTTACCCTGCCTTTAAGTTACAACTGCACAAATGCTGCAAATCGTCGTTGATCAATATTGTATCAATATTATTATTGAAATTCAAAAATCAAATGTTTCATATGATCTATGGGTTAATAGGCGTGCATGCATGTCACCTGCTGGGTGGTTCTTTCACGTCATGTGGCTGCCGTCTGCAGCACTGTACAGTACTGCACTGTACAGTCCTCTCCTGTTGCTTTCCTTGATTTTTCATATCTAGTTTGTCACACTGGTCTTTACACCCCACCAATGCCGCCCCCCCCCCCCCCCCCCCCCCCCCCCCCCCCCCCCCCCCCCCCACACACACACACACACACACACACACACACACACACACACACCTCTCCTTCCTGTTCCATGGTCTATTGGCGAGCTGCAAATCCTATCAGGGCCCCCCACTTCACTTCACACCACCAGTAACACCCAGGCCCCCAGCCCGGCCCCCACCCGTCGTCACCTGGCACTGGTCCATCAGAGGGGCGGTCAGGCCTGGCACCACCCTTAGTACTACGGCGAGAGGGGCCCCAGCTGGGGGGCCGCCAAGGCCAGGTCGTTACCAGATGACGGATAGCTTCATATCAGGTGTGTGTAGAGCCAGTGAGCGTTGGCGAGGGCCACCTGGACCACGATTTGGGGGAAGTCGGGAAGTCGGCTCTGCAGGCGAAGTGGCTTATGATGATGGATGGGTCCAGGAGCATCGCCGCCAATCACACTGACCTTCCACGGCTAGCGTGCGCACATGTGCGAGCTGGAGACTAACATCTACACACCAGATGCGTGCTTTCCCTCCGCTGCTTCGTGTTTTACGCAACCACAATGCAACATTCAACAGGACTGTCTGATTACAGTTGGTATCCATGGTGATGATAGCAGGTCCCACGGCCGCTCCTAGTAAGCTAACGTAATGAAACCTGAATGAAACTGACACTGCTCCAGGGGACATGTGGTTATTAATATAGTAGGAGCACAAGTTTCGCCAATAAAATGATCCACATCTATATCTTAGGTGCAGCCAGGTCACGTTTACACAAATGCGATTTTACTGCATGCGTTGGATGTTTTCAACATCCTTTCACCTGACGCAACTGCACGCGCAAAGCAATGTGTCAAGCTCTACTCTGCGCTCCATGGGAAATGAATGAAATTCCTGTGAAACGGTACGCTACTACGCATCCGGTATGTAAGGGCCTACAGACACACATACACACACACGTTGTCAGCCGAATGGCTCTTCACTGAACACAAACACGCCATGTTTCACACTCTGTCAGTACCAGTTGAGTATGTGACGTTAACATTAGCATTTGGCATTATAAAACTTTTAAATACATAAACATTATTTTCACACATATGCCATACATCTCCACACCCATCGCATGTGTCTGACTCTTCCTGCTGTAAATAGATAATTTACAGACGTTAAACACAATGTGTCCATATTTATTTTAACATAAACGCACGTTTTGCAAGTGGGAGGTTAGCTAACTTTTGTTGTATCACTCTGCATCACAGGCTTTCTTGCAGTGCTAACGAATAACCAGAAGGTTAGCTATCAGTAACCTTACGTTTACGCGTACAAGAAACATCGGAGACAAAGCGATCTGCTGCCATTCATTTTCAATGAGAGTTTGAGATTTACCACGACAATAGACTAGGCAGGGCTACAATAGACTAGACATTTAATTTATTTAAATACTGAGTGATGCGACACACCGACTACCCATAGGAGTGAAGGCACTGCAACGCACATGGCTAAAACAAATGATCCAACCTCTTTGTGACCATACAGTATTGACAGTATTGCACATTGTGTGCTGCCCAAAACATGAATATGTATTATACAGTATATATTGTATTAGTCAACATCTTTCAACATGCCCATCCCTAATGAATGTCCTCTCTAGAGCAAGAATTGTGAATGTCCAACAATGACGCAACAGCAAATTCCATTCATGTAATTCATGTGATATTGTTTGGCCACTGCAGTAAAGCTCGTTGTTCATGTATTTAGCCACATTTGACAACAGATCTTGTATATCAAGTTGCTGTCCCAGGCAGTTAAATACAGGCTAGGAACAGACATAAGATGGCACTGCGGCAATCCACTAAGTACTGTATACAGTACTTAGTGGATTGCATGGGCTGCATTCTGCAGCACTGTACTATATATTCATACTAATAGTATGCTCTACACTGTCATGTCCGTGGGACGTGCTAAGAACTTTGGGAGCGTATTTCTCTGCCCTTATTTAGTCCGTTATTGTAGATCCTGTTCTTTATCTTTCATTCTTTGTCTCCTTCCTCAGTCACCTGCGAGCATCATTCTTCTTTCCCTCCTTTGTCCTGGCACTCCCATTTGTTTCCCCCTATCTCCTTATTCCGCTCTCTTCTCTCCATCCCGAAGAATGTAAAAGAAAAGCCCTCCGTGGCCCAGTATCAGCACTGCAAACTCAACACCTACGGCGTGGGTATTCTCCTGATACCGCCATAGAGAAAGTGATGATTCCAACATATGAGGCTCTCTCAGACACAGTCCTCCTTGGTCTGAAAGCAATGCAACCGCTCAATTATTAGTACAGTACTGTACAGTATGTCAGCAGCTGTGCAAGTCATTCCTCTACAACAAAGTGAATGCAGGTAGGCCTACTGCAGTGCTGGTAAAGCCCTACTCCTACTATTACACACTACTGTGTCAAGAATCAGTTCAAGGTCATTATCAATAATTATTCATTTCATTCACGGTTAGTCGCATTGGATGAAAGCGTCTGTGAAATGACCTAATATTGTAATTGTATGTCATTCACTTACGACAACATCAACACATCCAGTAATGTGATGTGGATAAATACTGTAAACAAAGCCACAATGCAAGCCTTTGTGTAAAGTGAATACATTTGCTGTTCGGAGTCAAGAGCACTGATGCGTTTCCTTACAATGGAGTAACGCAAGGTGTTTAATTACTTCCTAAATGGAGGAGGATTTTCATCAGAGGAATTTCCCTGTATTTGTCCTCTTGTCGCTGCAAAGTGGCTCAGAGGATGACTAAACAGCCGAGCGAGCGCCATTGTAATAAAGGGATTAGAAAGGGCGAAACTTTCACCGAACTAAACGGTATTGTTTCTTATTCATATACAATAATTACTGCTTGTTGGTTTGAATGCTATTATCACAGTACAGTAGTTGCTGAGCAACTATTTATTCAAATGTTTTGTTTTTGTTTTGTTTTGCAGGCCCTCCCACACCGCATTAACTTTGAATATGACGTTTGATCGTTTTGTGCAAACATTCCAAAATGATTCGATTTAAACTGTCTACCTTTTTGCGCATCAGTGTGTTTGCCGAGAATTGCCTCCTCAGACCGCTTGCTTGTGTTTGTGTTTGCAAACATTCGCGGTGAACTCAAAGCAAACGGAGAACTGCTTGCGAACATTTTCCAGCCTTCGCTGTGTTCACCAATGATGAACGCACCTCAGAGCTCTGGGCGGCTAACAGTGACCTCTGTCCGTCTCCCTACTGCCACGTGCACTTTCATGCAACAATTGAGCTTCAAACGTACACGTCAATTTGCATGCTTTCCTATGTATATAGGCTTCTTCTTAATTTGGCACACTGTTGAAAAAATGGCGCTCAGTTTGTGTTTAAAAGCTTTCACTGACTGAGTATACTTCCAGTTGTTAAAATATGGCCCGTCTTGGCTAATTAGTTCCCTCCCCCATCCCCTGCACAAAAGGCTCAGCTTTCAAAGGTTGCCCTTTTTTAAAAAATATATAGAAAAATTGTGCTTTTCTGTCTGACAAGCGAAGCAATGGAACATTCCTTGCATCTTGTCTGTCAACTTTTTTTCTTCTTTCCGGGACCTTAGGGAACATGGGAGTGATGAGAAAAGGAGGAGAGAGAGAGGAGGAGGAGGTGGAAATGTATTTTTCACATGTGTGCACATCAAACACGCTGCACCACACAAACCCAGAGGAGTGTGGATATCCCCCTGGCCAGGCACACGAGCAATGAGAGACTTATCTCTCTGCCATTTTAGTATTTGATGTACCTTGAAATAATACAGTAAGGAAATCCTTTTTTGTCTGTCTTCTCTTTTTCATTTGCTCAAATGGAAGAACTGTCATTTTATACACCCCAGGTAAAGGTTTCCTTTATACATTATAATATGTCCGCCCGAGATGAAAGACCGTTATTCATTACAGTATACATACTGTATGGAGTTTCCCCTGTCATTTGTCTGACCATGGTAAGGCTTTTCTGCTCCATGGTGTGTTTTTAAATGATGCTGCATGAGGTCTGGGGGAGGGGGTAGTCTGGGAGGTGATTTGCCTTCTAGGCATTTTCGTAAGTTTTAGGTTTTTGCCCACTTAGTGTAGTTCTTCTACTTTAATATAAGCCAGCCTGTGTGTCGAATTCTGCAATACTCCTGTGAGCTGTCAAAGATAGTTTTCAAAACTTTTGGATGTGTGTGTGTCTTGTGTGCGTGTGGGTGTGTGTGTGTGCATGGCAATTCCACGGTTATCGATAATAAAGGAAAATCCAGGAAGCTACTTAGTGTAGGAACTGTGAGTCTCAACTTGAACAAAACAGCATGAAACATTTGAGCTAGTAATTTGGAAGAAGGCAAAAAAAAACCCCTGAATCTACCAAAGTGCATGTTTTAACTAATTAACCTCGCAAGAGCTTTTAATCAGGAACTGGCTTGCCATCTGTCATTCCAGCAATGCCTCATTTTATTCAT
>JAODOY010020068.1:0-25180 GCA_025399855.1 Forbesichthys papilliferus
ATATTTATAGTGATTAAAATATATTTGTATTTAGTAATTGGGCTATCTTCCAAATTCCAATGCAGTGCATAAACCTGCTGACTAAGGTTGTCCGATGTCTACTACATTGGCGTCGGACAATGTCTACAGTAACACATCGTGATGGGCGATGCCATCGGGGAGTTATTAAACTTCAAGTAAAAGATGAAATTGAAGTAGCTAATAAATGACAGGCAGGCCAGGCAGTACTTGTATGTTATGCTCTTTCTCTCCTCCTCACCGTGCTTCCTTATTTCTCCTCCTAGCACCTATGCGTAGGCCTGGTCTAGTCTAGTCAAATTGATCTGTAATAACGGCGTGTGCGTCGGCAAATGTAGTCGGTAAAAATGGTTCCGCTTCATCTGTCAGTAGCTACTTCGAGTTTATAGCCTACCTACCGTAATGAAAGACGACTCTTCTGAAGTGGTGTGCAGGATTTATACGCTCATATAAATTGGGCAAATAGACAGACAACAGACAACGATTGTCGTCAGCTAGTGAACAACCAGCCATTTCACGGTAGGCACTGTATACTACAGCAAAGTGAGTGAGCACGAGCAGTAAACTATAAAGTAGATTGGTTTTACTGTTGTTAGCATCACGTTAGCATAATGCATTGATTGCATTGCCAGATACAGCCAAGGCACACACACTGTGTGTGTGTGTGTGTGTGTGTGTGTGTTTGAGAGAGAGAGAGCGAGAGAGAGAGAGAGGGGAAGAAGAGAAGTAAAGCGATCCTTCGGAAAATGCGTATTACGCAGTGTTTGACTAGATATTTATGTATTTGTCTGAATGCTGCTTTGACACTTTTTTTTTATCACGACGCCTGCAAAACATCGTGATGCCTGTCAGTCATCGGCGATGGACGATGTCATCATCTATCGGCCCAACCCTACTGCTGACCATTCAATCCATGGTTCAGATCACCAAGCTAAAATGTAGCCAAAGCTAAAATGAAGGTTAATACATGTACCTTACCGTGATTATCCCGCCACTGTATCTGTGGAGTGAGAGCCCAGAAAAGGTTAGCACAAGCAAAACACAAGCACACAATGCTTGTGTGCAGTCCAGGTTAAAGCCCCGTTCAGGTCCCCACTGACCAAGACCACCCTGCTCCTAGGTGCTGGAACCGGACACCGTTGCACCACCTTACGGCTGGCAGGGGGCGCCGGCGGCTGCACAGGTGGTAACACCCTACGCCTCGGGAGCCTCTCGGGTCTCCGACCCACTTTACTTTGCCTCCCGAGGCTCCGGGTGCCGAGTCTCCAACTCCTCCCCTTGAGGCTCCTGTGATGTTGTCTCCTGAGTCCCCACCTCCTGTGAGGCCTCCCGAGTCTTTGACTCCTTCCCCAGAGTCGGCCCCTCCCCCAGAGTCAGCTCCTCCCCTGGGGCCTCCAGAATCTCTGGCTTCTCTTCCGGCACATCCCCCAGAGTCTGTTCCCCCATCTCCTTCCCCGTCTCCTCCCCCCGATGCCTCCCGAACCTCTGGCTCTTTCCCCAGAGTCGGCTCCTTACTCGGCCTCCTCCGTTGCTGGGCCTTGGCTGCCGCAGCTCCCCTTGTCATGTCAGCCATTGCTGCGCCCTCCTGTGCCTGCCCCGCCCCTGGCGACCCTGTCTCCAGAGATAGCTCCACCTCATGTTCCTCCTCCGGTGTCGGCTCCACCTCCTGTGTTTTTTTTGTTTTTTGTTTTTTTTTCCACATGGTATCGAAATGAGTATCGAGAACCGTGTAATTTCACTGGTATTGGTATCAACAATATTTCTGGTATCGTGACATCCCTACTCATGTTCAGTGTTTACCTTGTGTTCTAGACCTGCTTCCTTATCACTCCCTAGCCTCCTTACTCCCTCCTATGTTTGATTAATCATGTCTCATTTGTTGCACCTGTCCTTTGTTACCGTTATCAAATGTTCTGTCTTCTCTCCGTGTATTTTAGCCCTAGTGTTTTCAGTATCTTTGTCTTTGTCGACGTAAGTGCCTTTTCCCTTGTGTACCTTCTTGTGATTCCCATTAAAATAAATGTTAATCTCTAAACGCTGCCTGCCTATCGTGCATTACCTATCCACTCCCGTAAAGCATTACAGATGGGTGTGTGTGTGTTCGTGCGTGTGTGTGTGTGAAGCCAGGCTAGGTGTGTGTGATTTACACAGGCTACATAACTCTTTTTTTCCCAAGCACTAGAAGGAGCAGAACATTTAGTCCCACTTCCTAATTTGATTTTCGGCAATTTGATTGGTCAGTTAAATCGTCACTTTGACAATATCAGAACGGGTCATAGAAGGAGCGTACAGCTACAGAGTTTAAAATAGTTTTGATTGGCATAACAATTCTGCATTCTGCTGTGTCTAAGTCTCTGAGAACACAGACTTGAAGCTTATGCACTTCAAATATATACGTTTAATATGTATGATGTATTTGTGAAACTGTAATTAAAAGCAAATTATTTTACATGAATAAAAAAATGAAATTCTTTTCTAGGGGTGGGTTCAAAAGATCGATTCTCCAATTAAATCAATCTTAATTTGAATTATCCCAAATCGGTTAATAAAATCCCAAGATTGATCTTTTAAGACCAGATGCAACATTTATGTGCTTTCCCCTTTAAGACAGTTCTGAACCATCCCTTTTACCTGAGAAGTCTGCTAACAAAAACACAACATTCTTGCTACCACGTTTTTGCTAGTCGGTCAGTGTGATTTCAGGTTGCGTGGGACTAAAAACAGCATTGCGTTTTCCTAAATGTCCGCTCCCATCAATGCAGAATCCCATGTTGACCAATGAAACTGTACTGTGAGATGTCGTAGAGTGAAAGAAACAAAAGTTTACAACGACAAAGAAGCAACAGGAGGCAGATCGTAACGAAGGCAGGAGGATGGGGGGAGTTTTCTCAGAGCCGAGACAGATAAATAAAGGCTGGAAAACAGGGACACTACAGATGAGACAAAAGGAACAAAGATAAAGAGCCTTGACTGAGCCGTATTGCCCCCCACCCCCACCCCTTCCAACACCATTCCTTATTTCACCTATTTGAGCTGTGGAGATGCAGGAGATGAAGATTAGAAGTATTAATTATCTCTTGTCACAACATAGCAACGTGTCACCACCGCCGTGCGATATATTCCCCGTCAGTGTCAACGACACGTAACCACCCCTCTTCCCAGCATCTCCTTTTTTCCCTTTACTTTCGTTCTATTGATCCAGCTTAATCTTTTTTTCCCTTTCCTTTGGTTGTATTGATCCGGGTTAGTCTTTGGCAAATGAGACTTGAGGAAGTTCGGGTGAGGCACATTAAGTTCCAGACAAAAGAATGCATACAGAAAAAGACCTCTCCATTTAATGCGTTGAATATCCCGTTACCTCCGATTAACTCGACTCGATGCCCCTGTTTACCACCGCCAACAGTGCGGAGGCTAATAGGATCACAGGAAAGTAATTACCTATATCTATCGCTCAACCCAAACGGTGAGGCTGCTATATGAATAAACATGCACATATGGCTGTGCCGTGCCTTGGGGGAGATATGTATGTTTTCATTTGGAAAGAATTTAGCTCAAGCTCTAATGAAATATTCACCAAATTGATGCCCCTGCGGCTGTGCCATAGCCCGACATATGGCCATTGTTCTACTTCATCCTCACTCATAGTGCCTTATTTCCACTATAAATCCAATCCCGGGGCTCAGGAAGTGCGCCGCTTGTGAATCTTCTACAGTATCTGTGGGGTTGTGCGTCTTTGTCTGCTCGCGGTCGTCCATTTCTCATCAGATCCAGCTTTGGTAAGACTCCACGTGGGAGCTCCCCGGAGAGGAGACTTCCTCAGGTATTGCCTCTGAGCACCTGGGTTGGGAAGACAATAGACCAGTAGACTCACCTTTATTCTTTTTTTTAAAGGTCTCTGTGTCTTTCACTGAGCCCAGATATCCACCATCATCACTCTTCCTATTCAGACATGGTTCAAATGGTCGAGGAGAGATGTAGTGAATGAACTGATCCTTTATCTTTTTGAGTGAGGCTTTGACATTTGTTTTGTCAGTCCATTGAATTTCATTTTCCTTTTCCATGGTTGAGTATGAAAAGCCCTTTAATATCCAAACACATCCAGGGTGGAAAAGTAATAAAAACCAGACCCAGTGACACATTTCTGACCCGTCAATAAATAACGTTGGTGAGCCAGATTAGACA
Organism: Forbesichthys papilliferus; assembly: GCA_025399855.1. NCBI lineage: Eukaryota > Metazoa > Chordata > Actinopteri > Percopsiformes > Amblyopsidae > Forbesichthys > Forbesichthys papilliferus. The sequence continues at coordinate 4,201 of JAODOY010020068.1, forward strand.
GCCATTTCTCCACATTTTATTGTCCAATAATCCATTACAGCTAAATTTGAAGGGTGAAATATTAATCATATTGTGCGCAATGCGTAGCCAAATACAGTATAATGATATAATTTATACATTATCGTTCCCGTGGGGCCCTCCCTGTTTTCCCCCGTGACTCACACGTTATTGTGTTTATGGCTTATCAGCATAACAGCTTTCCCATTTCCAATGATCTCTACAAACATAACAACCATAAACACATTTTATGATGCCATTACACACTCAGGTAGGGCGCGTGCTTGAACCCTGCTGGCCAAGAGACAGATCTTGACGTTGGAAATGAAAAAACGAAACTTCAGAGCAAGGCTAGAGCCACAGTGATAATCTGGCCATGTTCCATTTGATCTAGTTTGACAGGACACGTCTGTAGAGGGCACTGTGATGCTCTCAGCAAGGCAAGACCAGACGTGAATATTTAAGCAGGTGCATAAACAACAGTGCATGGATGAATGGAGGATTCACGCTCTAAACTGTGAAGAACTGGTATTTTTGTGGATCTTTGGACTGAGGTTCCTGTAAGAATATGTTATGCCATTTAGGTTTCAGTTCTATTCATGGACAGCTATGATTCAACCTATAAGACATTGATAAAAGCATTTTCATTAGTGTTTTTTTATAATCTAAATGCAACATTCCTAGAAAAACAGCATCAGCCTAGCACAAACATCCGTGGTTTGTCCGCCAGAGAGGCAGACCTTAACAAAGTGCTTAGTAACCCATTAGCCATTATTACTGAAGTGTCTTATTAATTAAAAATGCGTCATTTATTTTAACCCACACATGAGGGTTAGACATTCTCAAATATCACATTTGTAATGATGGTTCAAATGGCAGGCTCTCAAGTAATGATAGGACTTCCCATACCGTGCGTTGCAACAGGTGTGTGTTTACAGTTGCATTTGCTCATGTTTGTGTCCCCCCCCCCCCCCCCCCAATATTGACAATGACTGAAAACATTGTTATGTTCCTTTTCATTGCCTCCAGCTGCTGCACAGCAACCACAACAACATGTTACAGCCCCCTCCCCAACCCCCCTACCCCTACCCAAACCACAAGCAGCCATCCTCTCCTGATGATTGTGGTCATTTATTAACAGTGATCTTAAAAACAAAGCATGACCCCCAAGAAGCTAGGGATTGGAAAGGGAAGCATGGGGAAGGTGCTTAAAGGCAGGGGTAGTCATTCTCGAGAACGTTTGCTAAGTTTGAGCTCAAAATAAAACAAGCTCCCTCAGAAGCATGTTTGCTGTGTGTTCATATTTACGGAGAACTAGCAACATGTTAAGAGATATTTGGAGAATTTGACAAAAGTGTATTAGCTTATAATTAGCTTAAAATAACTGACTATACCTTTAACTGCATGGTGCAGCTCTTATTACGTAGTGTGAATCTCTTTAATATCAGTACTGTATGTGATGGTCACCTTGCCAGGCTGAGCTGAAATATCCCAGTGTTACGCTGGCCTTAGTGTGGAGAAGCCCTCTCCTTTTTTTGGCACAGCCATTCTCATAAAGGAGGACACAGAAGGGCCTTCAATCCTCAGTCTCTGCCCTACATTTACCCAATCACTTTCACATGGCACAGAATCCGTGGCTCTTCAAAATCCCACACATTTCACTCCTGGTAAGCTTTAGTCACTGTATATTGTGACTGTATATTGTGACTGTATGTCTGCGTGTTTGCACACAATCCTGCATGTACACCCACAAAGCAACTAAGCTCTTGTTCTTACAAGGAAGGAGTGATATCAACTGATTCTGGTTTAATTCTGACTGCAGTTGACTGACTCAGTCATAAAAGTAAAGTTTTATCTATAGTGCAGTGTAATTCTTGCTTCCATTTTCATTATTACAACACCGAAGGCTGAATTTTACCTGTATAGACTTTTTTTTTCTCAATTGAGAAAAAAAAAGCAGTTCTGGGCTTCGTGAGTTCATTACGGTCTGAAATATCTTTAAGCTCTTCAAGAGGTCTAATAAATGCTGATGAAATTCTATTTTATTGACAGCAGCATATTTGAACCGTCTGGCAGGCAAGTTGGGAGCCATGGAGCACGGTTAGATAATAATCCACATATGGAGCCTGCTAGAACATTAAAAGCGTGCCATCACTTTCAGAAACCTCGGCACATTTGTAGTTTAGGCTAGATATTACATCATGTGAAAATTGAATCGATGGCATTGATAGTATGTTGTATGAAGCCATGACGTACAGGATCTCAAAACAGTGTAATATTATCCTTTTCAGGCATACTCCTCAAGGCATTCTCCACCCAGAACATTCCGTTAATTTCCAAATTATTCCACGGTTTAATTGACCTGACCTGTCTTTTCCAATTAGTGTAATTGGAGGCATGATTCCCCACCTGTCACATACAACACTTAACTGAAGGGTCAGCATTCCCTCACCCTGGCACGGTGACATTAACACACAGCAGCAGAATAAGAATATGAAATTCCAATATGCATCATATCATATATCATGTGTTTTTTGTGGTTCACCAGTGATCTCAGGACTTTACATCCCTGAAGAGGGGAGTGTTCCCTACTGCACCTGTACCATTTAGATGACACTACATTGAAATTCTCTCCCCTGTGTTGTATTTCTAATACATGGGCAGCCAATAATGTGGGTGTGCTTGGCCATGAATTATAGATCTGTTGTTGGCACAGCGTGCGTGGATATGAACTGTGCATGCCGGGGCCAGATAAGGCCAGATTTACACCTTTAGCTGCCAGCACAGACTCTGAAAGCCAACTTACAAATTAAATGGAAATTGAGTTTCAGGGAGCTAATAAAACGACTAGAGCATTCCCGTGTCTTTACCATACATGTAGAGTAGACATGCAATCCGGTCGCCATTGTGCAGCCACCCCAGTTCTTGGCATTATAATATTATTAATGCATTCATCACCAGTTAGGTATGAAACTGTGCAGAGAGCATTGTGCTTTGTGATTATGAAGACACATTCTCTGCCAGAATATTCTGCCGGAAAACAAAATGGGTGTTTTGTGCCTGTGCATGTGATGTGTTGGTGCCCGTTCAACACAGGCTATCAGAACACAAGATTTGTTTTGTCAATTTCAAAATATATTCTCGCTCTGCTTCAATGCAGAAGGCTGGATGCTGCACTGCTCATTAAAGTTTACTCATGAAAGTCTTGCAGTTTTTACCCCCACTAATGATGTCAAGTTTATCCGTATTGCAATAGTTTATTGGCTGACAATTCACCACGATGGTAATATATGCTATTGCAGCCTACCATGCATAAATGATAAATACATGCTTTTTATAAATGTGATTACATGCTGCAGTATTATCACATTATACCTATCAATAGTGGTGAATGTCGGGGTGTTTCTCATGCGTATGTGAAAACACATAATTTCAATGTTTTAATTTGAAAAGAGCAAACCGTAAGAAGCTCTTTAATGACAACACTTTTCAGAACAGACCCCAGGCTTTGAGTTGATCGCTGATCTGAAATCATGTCCACACATTCAACAAATTACATTAATTTAATGTGTTGTCTCTTGTAAATGTGTTTTCTCTGACATTTAGCTGTAAAATTCTATAAATTAAAGTTTGTCCTTATTCACTTGATGTGGTAATTTGAAGTGTCGGTGAATAGAGCTCCATAATAATTAGCTGAGGCTCTACATCTCCTGGCCAGAGATCTGAGCTAGCGTGGGGCGCCCCAAGAGTCCTTTTTGTTGTTGTCCTTGTTAATGAATTACCTCCCTGACGCCTGACTGGCCACCCTCCATGCTGGATTGTTGTTTTTAGTGCATGCCCCCCCCCCATGGATCTGTCAGGCAGTCCTGCTGGCAAAGCATCTACTGCCAGGAGTTGGGCCACACCCTTTACAGGGAAATGTGTTTGGATAGTTTATTCATATTATTATTTTAACACATTTAGCATGCTAGGTAGGTTCATTATGCCAACACCATTAACAAGCACAAAGCAGAAGAAATACAGAAATTGTCAACGTTAAAGTGTCGAAAGGTGCTTTTAAATTGGCAAGATTATCCCCATGGGATCAGATGATGTGGGAGTTGGTATGAAGGTGACTGATGGAAGTGACTACAATTAATAACATTTATGTAAAATAATTACTTTGCTTATCAAATAGCTGACTTCAATGACATGCACTGAGATTTTATTACAGTGTGTTGGAGTATGATCAGGTCTGACCACCAACTTCAGCTAAATTATACAACTTTTTGTGGTGTAGTTGTTGACAAACTTTAACCAGCTGCTATTCATCCTATTATATCCATGTGGGTAATAAAACAATATTGTTATTGTGTCAATAAATACTTAGAATAAGCTATTTGTCAGTTATTATATTCAAGCAATTGTTTTCACATTATTTGACACATAATAGAAGAACATAACAAATTGCATCAATATAAATAATTCCTTTACTTGAAAATGCATTAAAAAATAGCACTCTCCCCCATTGTATGGGCAGGCACTTTGAATGAATTGCCCCATTACATCTGGAAAGGCAAATGGTTATCTCTCACAGTGGAACATTTAAAGGTAGATGTATGAGAAATCACGTCGTCGCCATAACATCGATGGCATACCATGTGCCAATCCTGCTGCGCTATTGTTATTCACAACAAGCTGTGCTACAGGTAGAAGATCTGCTGCATGCCCACCCTTAACGGGATGAAGAAACACTTAGAGCCAGTAATGTGCATCACGCCAATGAGCCATTCACGGGCCTGGTGCCATCTCATTAGTCTCCCAATGACACCTTTGTCTATGTGAACAGTCCAAGGCAGGGGGAGTGATGGAGAGAGGGAGCGAACCTGCAACACACTCATCTAGTCTGTCTTGCTCTCTCTCTGGTTTTAAAGTTGTTTATATTGTAGAGTAGTGTGTATGGGCTACTCCATTTCCAAAACCCTTTAAGAGTTGTTGGCTATTCATTTGCTAACGGCTTCATTTAATGTGTTTGTGGCTTTGAGTAAACAATTATTACTAAAAACAAACAACAGTTGCCTCATACATTTCTTTCTGTATCCTGATAACTGTATGCCTCTCAAATTAAACCGCTTGTATTATTATTTAATGTTTAAATGCACACATGTACTGTATGTGCATGTTTGTCATAGATGATGTTAGAAATATGAATAATATCAGATCTTGATTGATATTTAACCTCTTCTATTTATTTTTAGCTAAATGGACTGATGTGCCATATACAGTATGACTCCGTGTTTGTTGTATTATAGCTAGTCAGTGATCCTGTTACTGCTTTATGGGCGAATCCCTGTCATCCGTGACCTTTAACCTGTGTAAACTGCCAGCACTTAACCCTGCTACATCAGTTAAAACACTGAATTCTCTCAAGCACAGACATGTGTTTCTGCCCTTTACATGTTTTATTGCTTATATATTGAAAAACAGTTGTAGAGGAAGGGAAGTCTGGACCATTAAGAAATCTTTTGATCATTTGAGAATATACTGTATGAAATAAGTACAATTAATATGGTTCTTGAATGATACCGATGTATTAGCTCTGCAGCTGCAAATGGGTATGTTCATATACATGATTACATATTACATTATAGAGACTAACATTGTAGTGCATGCACTACATCAGAAATGGAGAATAAGAGGGCTTTAAAGGCAAAATTAATCAAGGGTTTTAAAGCATAGAGAGATGGTATTCTTTCATTTATTCATGATTCTGTAACCTGTTGCATATTGGATGACCTTATACCAGGGGTCAATCACAGGGCAAGCTGGAGGGTGATTTAAAGGTCAAGCTCTGGTTTGCTTCCTGGTGTAATAATGCACCTGTCCGATGATTGACATTAGGTCGTCTGCAAGGTGAGTGGGGCGGGTCAGCAAACTGACAAATGAACCATGACATAACTAATAGATCCATTCCCTTGCCCCTCATGCAAAGAAAATGGCCCTGTTGGATAATGTGCTGTCGTATTGTGTTAACAGTGGTGATAGGACAGGCTTGGTGATTGTGGGTTATTTGGGCTTTCATGAACGTGAGTGAGTTGTTGCCGGTTGTGTGAGGTTTAAAAAGAATATCTTAGACATTAGATAATGACTTTGATAAAAGCAATGCTGTGGGAGGATGATAACGGAACAAAGGCAATTAATTTCAAGCCAGGATTCAATTTCTTTTTAAAGTCATCGTAAAGAATCAAAGAACACATTTCAATGGCATCGCCGTGAATGGTGCGAAACGGCTCACCTTTTCATGAAGGATGTTTATGGCCTACTTTTCTTTTAGCCTTAAGTCAGAAAAAGCAGAAAAATCCAAATGAAAGTAGATTTCACGTTTTCACTCTGAGCAAGCTCCACATACTGATGAGAACGTGGAACTGTGGCCTGAAATGAGACATGGACGAAGCCATCTGCATGCGTGCTACAGTATGTCACGGAATCCCCCCTCATGTTTCCTGGAAGACCCCAAAGGACAACAGAGGCGGCAATTAATTTTTGATTATGCCCTTTTGTTGTGTTGTATTATTTTCAGGGCTTTTCACAAAGCTGCCACGGCTGTGCGGGTTGAAGTGATTGAGGCTGAAGTGGAAAAATAAACAAGAGGGTTGCGCCGAGAGCCGTCTTTGGCAGCAAGACGGAGTCTGTGCGGCTGCCTTCGTCAAACTGTGCTCTCGGAATCAGATTAAACAGAAATGTACTCAGATTAACTCAATATTCTCGTTTCAGAAGAGGAACAAAATAACAGCCTTCCACATCAGCAACCGAAATGCATTCGCTTCACATTCATTCTCCCTTCGTCGTTTTCTTTACCAGGCTGAGAAAAAAAAAAGTTGCTTCAGCAGTATGTGGAGCCTTTTATGAGTAACAAAGCAGATTTTACCACCTAATAAGATCTTAATACCCTAAAACACTCTCGATGGCATCCTATGAACCACTAAGCACAAGCACTAAATAAATGACTCCCACCACATGAGCATGTGTACGCACACACGCACGCACAGCCGTGTACACAAGTTTAATAGGAACAAACACCAAAGGGATTTGGATTAGGAAAACCTCAGCTATGTCCTGGGTGCTGCTGCTACAGCAATTACGATTTCTGTCTCGATCAGCGTCTTTTTATAGCGCATGTACAGATCTGCAGAGTTGTCCCCTAAGGAGACAAATCTAGTTACATAATGATGAAGACCACTTCTGTGTCTGTGTATACCAGAAGGCAATTGTGTTCCTTATTTAATAAGGTGCGACTGGTAGAGATTGATAACAGGGCTACATCGCCGGACAATTAATATCCACACATAAGTGTCAGTGAGGAGGGCTGTTAATGCTGCAGCCTCCAGCTGGCTCTGGAGTTAAAAGGGGAAATGAGGAAACGCAATGATTAAGATCACACTGATGTTCCCTTCTTATGGGAAACAGAATGAGTTGCCGATCCAGGCCAGGAAGGGAACATAAGAATTACCATAGATCAGTATAGGTTACCAGTGTTGCCATAATGAATTTTCTGGGTTGATTTTGAAGCTGTCAAACTAGAGGAATAACAAACTGCAGTGTTGGACATTTAGGTAATTTGCATGTTGAAGGAAGGTGAGGCTGCAAGGGAAGTGGACAATATATTGAATATATGAAATCTTAAGTATAGCATGCCTGTCTAATGCATTGATTTTGACTGGAGTGTGAATACAGAGCCTCAACTATTAAAAAAATATATAAGCGTTAGTGAAATGCTTTACTGTATTTCCAATTATGATAAATCCATAGAAGCTCCTCTTATCAATATGTATCCATGTGAAATGGTGTACAGGTTTCAGAAGATGCCTGATTAAATTAGGAATTGTTAAAGGTATAATGAAAATACCGTAATTTCCCAGATATTAACTGCGGTTAATTCATTGATTTTGCAAACTGTCTCGAGTGCGGTCTATACACAGGGTTACATTTTTTCTCTCTCATTGGGTTTTTTAAAATTATTATTTTCAGGTAATCCGGGAATATTAATTTTACATCCAAAACTAGAATTTTTTGCTATGGTAGTATGACAATCTGTCAAGGTTAGGGCTTTTCACTTGGGAAGTGGCATCCCGCTCTCTGTCCCGCCCGCCTCGGAAGCATCTTGTTTTTGACGAAACCATGAGAACAGAACAGTAAATAAACCATTTTAGAACCATTTACTAACAGTCTCTAAATAAACTACGTCTACTTTATTTATTAATTAACATATGTGGTGAATATGACATGCATGCAATTTGTGCATTTTCTTACATCGTTTAAAAATATAATACAAACTTTAGGCTATGTCCAAAAAACATGTCAGCATATTTTGCACATTCTCTGTCTGGTATGGTGTAGTGTAGGGTACGGTAAAAGCTTGTGAAACATGATTTAAAAAATGTATAATTTTATGACAATCCTGTCAGTTGGTTCAGCTGTGTTGCTTGCTATCTTATCTGCCTACAAGTCAAGAAGCATAACTATAGTCAAGAAGGCGAATCTGAAAGTTAATATTTTCGATCCGATTGTATCTCAGAGACGGGCTGCCGCGTTCTTGATTCGTGCACATAAGCATACACATAAGCGACAAGCCTCTCGGGACTGCGCCCGCCGTTCCACCTCCCAGCTCCCAACCCAACCCCTGTACATGCCAAACACAGGATTCACTTTAATCTTAATGGTGATCTGGCGAGCTTATGCAGCCTGTACCGCACCAAGGTTTTTTACCTGCCGGTATAGCTTATTGACTATTGATGCCCGGAAGCCTCGCTACCGCCACATTACCGAGCGGTAGCAAATTGAACTAGCCGTGGATATAAATGTTAAAAGGAAGATTTTGTGTGGCGGTAATAATACGATTAGCATTTTTTTTAACGTAAAAATGCCTCCAACTTGATGACACAACATTTAATAAACTGCGGTTAATACACGGGTGCGGTTAATAGACAAGTTTATTAAAAAAAATTACATAAAATACTGACTTGCGGTTAATATACTTTGCGGTTGATAGTCTGGAAATTACGGTACGAGATCATTGTTAGCTAACAGACTTTTTGTCAAATTCACCAAATATCTCTTCGCATTCCTATATCTTATCGTTCGTTGTTTTAATTTGAGCTCAAATTTAGCATGCATTCTCGAGAATGACTTACCCTGCCTTTATGCCCTTCCCCCCGCTTCTCTTTGTCTTTCTATAGTTTCTTGGGGGTCATGCTAGCAATTATTTGGTAATAAATGAACAGTGTATATCACCAGAAGAGGGTGACTGTTTTGGTTAGGGGTGGTGAACACCTCTCACAACAACGCCATATGGCTGTGCAGTTTGTTTCCAATATGTGGGGTGGAGCAAATGAGTGTTCGCCCTACGTCATTGAAGTGAGAAGGGTTTTTTAAATTGGCAAACATTTTTGAAAATGACTAAGGCTGTAGTTTACCCACATGCAGATAAGTATGCCCTAAGTGCACTGATGTACTCTATGCCTAGGTACACTGCTAAAAATAAATACAATTAATGTTAATGTGACTGGGGGATATTAGACTCAATCAACTACTGAATTACATTTAAATCCTTTTCAAGTTAAATTAACACATGTATTTTGAAAGAAAAATGCTTCTTTCCAGAATAATATACTGTAGTAAATAATGTTATAACATGCATAATTTAAAACATGTACAGTATGTTTTATAAAATTCTTATGGTCCATAACAAAAATAGTAATATTTAACAAATATAGTAAGTAATCTTTTGTTTTGCCATTGTTATCCCATTGGGATTTCCATTGTTATTTTGTGTACACTTGAGGACAGCATTCAAATCACAGAATACAGCATGTAAAACACTGGACTGAACTGTATATATTTTTAATATTATTAGTCATTTTTCTTTCAAATGTTCCTTCCTCACATACCAAAAATAAAATAATTAATTTGAGTATCGAAACAACATGCACAAACATACAGTATATGTTTCCTTCTAATGTTCATTCCGTAAAGATAGGGGAAAGTATTTAAATTTTCAAGAACTACCGTTAATCTCTGCTTTCAGTTTCATCATATTTTCTAATTTGCTTTATAATTTTCAGATGCAAATGCATTGATAAAAGCCTTGATTGTTCTGAACAAAACAATGCTGCAGACAAATATATAGAGATTATGTATTTCCATTTTGTCAACTCAGTGATCATTACAGACCATAAGCACAGTAACCACAAGGGACCTTGTTTAAGTATCTTAGAGCTCAGTCACAGTATATTTGAATGTTAATCTTGTAGTCAGTAAATGGACCCAAAAACAGAGTCTCTGAGAGTGGAAGTGAGTGTGAGTATCTTTTTGATAAAAACAAGGTATCTCAAGAGAGAAGAGGGTATGTTGCTGCCGTTAGGACTGAATATGAGTAGATAGCTGGAGAGAGAGAGGGGGGGGAGAGGGGGAGAGAGAGAGAGGGATGGGGTAAGAAAATGGAAATAAACTAGGAACCGAGACAAACACCTAGCAGCTCTGTACACACATAACTAAGGTCAACCAGTGCCTGGGTGGTAGCAATATATTAAAGCCCTAGCATCTCATAACTCACACCTGTCAGGCTGAAATAGGGTGGCATAAAGAGATGGAACGATTGAACCCACTATCTCACATCGATGCACAATGCATGGTGGCAACTTGAGATGGACTTAGTGTCAACAAAGAAAATGATGCTAAGCCATTTTGAGATTAATATCAGGTGGGACTATGGCTTTTGTGTTGCACAGTAGGAGAGACACTATAGTCAGTAAGCGGATGGAAGAAAATGTGATGTTGAAGCTAAAATGTCAGACAAATTCAACATACAATACAATAAAATGCAGTAACTGTCTTTATTGTATGTTGTCAACCTATTATCAACATATTACAGAGCATAGTACCTCTTGACCCTGTCCTTTTCAAGTGAATGATATTAATTATTCACATGCATACACATACACACACAACGCACACACACACAAGCGCCCCTGATACCGTGGTAGCGTTGTAGCCTAGCTGGCACGAGGGATAAAGGGAGACCTGCAGAAAGCTTTCAACTTTCATAAATTGCAATTAATTAACCTATACAGCACAGGGTGGCCTTTCATGATTAATTAATTCACACTTAAAGGTTGACTATTGCACATTCAGCTATTCTTATGTCAGCCTAATATTTTGTTTTAAGCAAGTGTGTCTTAAGTGCTGATACGCTGTCCTTCACTTAATGGCAGTTGGTGTTTTTCTCCGGCCTCAATCTTTGGCGTAAATATTGACTTGAAATCAAAGCTGGCAGGAAACCGTTGCTGTCCTCATTCATTTGGCTGTAGAAACTGTATTCCAGCCTCTAGGCTTCAGGAAGTGCAATATATGGCGCCAAGCCAGCTACATGTTGGGGGAGATTCTGCCTATTAGATCTTGCATCAGCTAATTTAATGAGTTCAGACTAGACCTGTAAACATGTATATGTAATATAAAAACAATAAGTTTGATCCAAATGTTTTAGTGAATTTGATTCTGCCAATTACTGAATATCTCATTCTAAATAGGACAAAGATTACATAGCAGCCACAGCTATACAGAAATATAGCAATTACAGGTATATTCAGCTATTGAAAGCTAATTGTAATCAAATACACTTTTTGTCGAATTCACCAAATATCTCCTTGAATATAGCTATCTTACCGTTCTCTGTGCGTGTTGAAAAAAGAATATCCCGGGCGCGGACGGATACTGTTTTGATTTCAGCTCGAAGTTAGCAAGTGTTCTCAAGAATGACTAACCCTGCCTTTAATTCTGGAATGTGTGCTGTGCAGACCTGAGGCGCGCTTCCCAAACTACGTTAACTAACTACGTTAGCAACTTACATGGTTGGAACTACACAGTTAAGTCGCAAGTGTTTCTTTAAAGTTTAAAGAAACTCTTGCGTTGCAACTGTGGTTTAAAGTTTAAACCATAGTCTAAACTACGGAGGAAACTACATTGGTGACTTATGTAGTACGATGCATCGTTAAATGACGCAGATGTTTCCCAAAACCATAGTTCCAACGAATGTTCGTAACACTGTCATTAAATTGTGTCGTTTGAACTACAGCTCTCGAGGTGTCGTTAGAAGTATGAATAGTGTAAATGTTTGGATACATGAAGCGTATTGCACTGACTGCAATGTATTGCTAATAGTTAAAATTCCTTCTAGAACTAAATGAAATGAGAATGCATTACATTCAATCATACTAGGATGAGCAGACAGAATTTAATTATACCAATAGCAGGGCTTGAACCTTTATGTTGAGAGCACACAAACCAATGTACTGATCCCAACTGACATCTTATCATTATATTAAAAAATATTAAAGTTATTTATTATTATGATTAGATTATTTTTTATTGTTATTATCGTTTCTGATGTTAGACTATATGAAAAGGCCTTCTCATATTTGTATTATTGTTATGGATGTTGTTATAGCCTTTTCTAGCTTATAAGCAGGTTGAATGAATAACCTAGATATTAATTTTATAATTTTATATAATCACACAGGCTATTGAATTCAGGCATAACATGACAAAGATTGTGTGTTTTCTCGTTGTAAAAGTCAGACAGAACACATCTGGAAACATTGTAGTTCAAACTACGGTGGTTGAAACCAATATAGTTCAAACCATTGTCGTACTAACAAAGTTCGGCACTTTGGGAAACAGTCGTACTTCGGATGTTGGTTAGTTCAACGATGCTATGCGTCAATGCTAGCTTTCGTCGTTGTACGGGAAACGCACTCCTGATCTGATCTGTGAAGCAGGTGTAAACGCTTAGTGGACCATGTGAGTGTTGTGAGGGCGGGGTCCAGATTGCAAGCCATACGGCATTCCTCTCTGCGATAGCGCAAACTCTGAAAACAAAGCAACAACTTTTTTGTAATTCTAGTATCAGCAATATGCAGTACACAAATCTGAGATACCTCTTTAACATAAATGTTTATTAATTTATGGATAAGGAAATCTAGAAAAAAAGAATACTTTTTGTATGTACTCTACTACCCAACTGATATATAGGTATATGGTTGATAAAGTGAGTATGCAGTATTGTGTATGTAAAGAAGGACATGGGTTAATGGGGCGCACATTCAAAAGCTGCAAAGGGAGAGTTGATGTCTGTCAGAGGAAGTGTTACATCTTTTTGATGGGAGGTGACAAGCGAGGACGGTTTGAGTTATGAGCTATTAAAAATATGTAGATGTGACAAGGCTTCTCATGAGGAACTCTGATGGGAACTCTCTGTTGGTTGACGACCCATAAATAAATGAACACATCAGAGAATGAGTGAAAGGAATATCAGAGGAGACATGCTCCATGATCTAAGAATGAAAAACATTAATTTTTTTATCATCGGTTGATATTTCTCTTCTTATTCTCTGCAACATGAGTCCATATTCACACACGTCAACTTGGATGGAATTGAGCTGACATTGTTCCTGTCCGGTGGAATGCCTTCATGTCATGATGATAAGTCGCCAATCAGACAGCTGTTCCTCTGTGTGCCCGTGCAGCCATGTGTCCGCCAGCAGGGTGAATTTGAATTTAGGCATTAACTACATTTGATAACGCAAGAACTAATGCAACTAGATTGTGGTGTCAGTGTTGTGTTTTACTGTTTACTAGCTCTATATTGTAACTGCAACTTCCTCATTCACGTTTCCTTGCCGGGTGTCCGTGCAGACTCAGAAGGTATCTGAAAGAGCGTCCTTGCTTGAGCATGCACAATCGCAATGACAATAAACGAATTAAACTGTCGCTAGACGACTCCCAGTCGCTGTTCTAGGCCTTGGTGTAGATCTAATAAAAAAATTGGTGGACTAATCCGATGATCTGTCGCTGCAATCTTCGTGGAATACTGGAGGGGCTGGAGGGCAGGGACCTGGTAGGATTCATGGCTTCTTTGTGCTTCTATGTGCTCCTCCAGCAGGTGGAGGCAACAACATCAGGTCTAGGGTGTTTATCGCTAGGTTACACAACTTCCAGGACAAAGAGAAGATTCTCTAAAGGCAAAACCAAGACCCATTACATTTACACGGTTGGCATGTGTTGATTTTTCCCAACCTACTTTCAACAGTCACCAGAATATTGTTGGGCTTGAAGTGCTGTGTTTGTTTTATTATAATATTGTATCCACATTTTACATGAAAACTTTATTTAATGACTATACAGTGGCTTCTTAGCCATTTGTGTTGGTCTAATGCACTGCTGTAGGTTGTGCCTTTGTGTCTTTAAAGATTGTGTAAAGCAAATACACAGATTTACTTGGAAATACTTCATAAATGTTAGAAATACATTCATTTAAACATAATAAATAATACATAAATAAATAATGTTAACTATGTAATATTGATTTGTATAGTTAGACCGTTAAACTGTATTTCATCTGTTTTTCTGTTCAGGATATTTTGGGAGGGCCAGAAACGGGGGTCTGCATACGCTGATGGTCCTCCACTTTGCATACCCTTCCCCATCGTGGGGATATAAAAGCATAGAGAGCATTCGAATCAGTGCAATGTTTACCCTGCCTCAATGTCTCAAAGTTATTAACCTATTAAATTGACTGTCATTCAACAGCCTACAATTCCAAAGCTAAAGCACTTATTGTCCTTTAAAAGTCTACAGTATTGTACCTATGCCTTCATTGCAGAAATAAGCACACAATGTGGTTCAGAGTCAATGTGCATTATTTGAAAGCTACTGGTTTAGTAGCCTAGCCTACCTGCTAACACCCGGCTGCCAAATCCAGTCGGCATTCTCGTGTTCAAATCAGCATTCAAATAATCCAACTGTCTTTATGTAGTCCAATCCTTTCCAAAAGAAAATATAAACCACTTATCTAGGGTAGATTTACTTGACAAGGACAGTATCTCACGGCATCTGCAGGTGTCATGCCAAAAAGTGATATGCTAAAAAAGTGGTCTGTTGGAAACTATTTTCTGCCCACGAGAGCACACACAGCCCTATATTATAACCAATCTAATCCTTTTTACCAGTATACATTTATTTAAAGTGAAACACAACTCATAAAATGCACGTCTACATTTTCCAATCAATGTTTGGCTGAGGATACTTTTTTGGCACAACACCGCAATATGGTGTTTACCGAACCCGCAATGGGTGTGGTTACAGCGCCTTCTGCCAACACACCCCCAGCGCTTAAGAACAGATAATGCTGGTTATATTTTCATGCTTTTGCAACATAATTTTATAAATATTGTGATTCTTTTATTAATTCAAATTTGGCTGGGTGGTTAATATTACCTTTTTCTGTGGTGTGACAAACTCAAAACACATTTCTAACTGCTTTACACAATCTTTAATATTAATTTTGGAATTAGTCCACATACGGAGGTGATATACCTTTGACCAAACAAATATATCCAAGCTTCCTCAGCCCAGTCTTTCGTAAGATGTACCGAATCCGTTTAGGCAAGCCTCAGGACAGGAGTTGTTAAAGTCACACAGCCCTTCGTAATCTTATCCTCTTCCAAAGACTTTTCCAATAGCTTTTTCTCTGATCAAATAATATCCAGTCTCTGAGACAGACCATCGCTCTCTATCTCCCCATTTCTGTTCCACAATGCGGGGAGTGAAACTGTTGTGAAACAAAGAAGCCAGTAAATGGTTATCAGCAGCAGAAGTTTTTTGGTGGGTGTTTTAAAAGTTGCCAATTTGGACATGTGCGCACATGGTGAGATAAGCCTGTCATTGGAGATGTTGCCAGGAGGTGACAGCACAGACCTTTAGCGACAAAGACTCCAATTCCTCTTCTTGCCTCCTCTCTTTACAGTGACATCGGCTGTGGAGAGGCTGACAAACCAAGTGGAACCAATAAATAGGTCTGTGCCGTGGTAGAAATGCAAGTCCAAATTGGAAATTTGAAACCTGTGAAGTCAAATGGTGGCTGAGGGTTGGTTTGAACATAGATCCTTTCCACAGTACCAAAGTAAAAGTGACCTATATTACTTTTTTGTACAACATAGTGCAAAATCATTTAGCTCATTAGTCATATTATGTTGTATTTTAAATACAAATTACAATGGATTCTAATCACTGAAAGGTCTAACAGGGAGAGAAATTGTAAGGTCTAACAGGAAGAGAAATACTTTAATTTGCACCATAAATTTTGATTGTTGGAGCTGTTGCAACTAACTGCCTAGAGAAAACCCCAAAGATACTGCTGTTATAGTCGTTCTACAACATTACAGACAACAACAACAACATTAAAAGTACTTTTAAAGCCAGTACAGTACCCAGAACACTCATAATGAAGGATCGCCTCATGAATTGCAGAACCTCTGGAGAATTATTTAAATGTTTAAGTGTTTATTAGTGGCTACTGCATAAAGTGTCATTTTGCCCATGAAGTTTCTCTGAAGAACCATATTTACAAAATATGGTAGGCCACAGTATAAGCAACAGCAGCAATTGCGAATAAAATGGCTGTTACAGCGCTTAGTCTTAAGGGGACTCAAGTGTATCTGATCTCACAGTGCTCAGTGACAAGAGTTCTCTACACGATGACATTAGCCTCTGGTGCCCAGCTCAACCAAATGATGCTGATATTCTTTAATATGAGGACAAAAAGTATGCATTCTTCTAGTGTGTTACTAGGAAAAACATTCTTGACACTTTGTTCTTGTGTCTCTAATTGGGATCCCAGGGTTTTCTCTATTAGGATGATTAAAGATAGAATAGTAGTGTGTGTGTGTGTGTGTGTGTGTGTGTGTGCTTGCACATTGGTGTGGGACGGTTTGAGTATCCCATATACCTTGATTAGCTGTAAGCTTCCTAATTGGAAGCAAACCAATTAATGAGACAGAGACAGACAGATATCCAACGGATCTCACCTGGCATATTCACAGGGGACATCAGGGCAAATCTCCTTTCGTCTCATCTCTTCTACTCTTAGCAGATAAAAAGGATAAAAGGGATACAACAGGTGCTGTTAAATGGATGCCTTATTACGGGAAATATTCTCCCACTACCTACTGGAGTTCTAGGATTGTAATACTCTGTAGTGTTAGCTACATTATTCTAGCTAACTTTCCAGTCATTAGGGCTTTTCATTTAGTCTGCCAGTGATGATCATAGACATATGTATTCTTCATGTGGCTTTGGAATCAAGGACTACAAACAGACTTTTAGATTACTGTACTGTACATTATATTTTCTTTTAAAATGTGTAATATGTTATTTGTGAAACTAGCCAAATTCTGTCATTGAGCCACATCTGACACGACTAAAGTTGCATCTTGATGTTGGATTTGTTATTGAATAGTTTGAGTATTGTAGATGCAACCCATAGATCAGATGCATTCTCTTTTTACCGTTCTTTGCCACAGCTGAGGACAAAGGCTCTTAGGTGGAAAGCCTGACAGAGGAATAGAGTAGTGTTCAAGTTATCATCATCAGCCTTCTGGGGCACTCTTTACATCAGAGAAGGTGAAGAGAGAGAGAGAGTGTGTGGGTAGCATCCTCTCAGTAAATGTCAACAATAGCACAGTCTTAGAAGACATCTGAGACAAGAGCCAAAAGGCCTCCCTCTTGCTTATGAACTCCACAGAGACTTGAGAAGCCTCACAATACCTTACATTAATATAACCATGTACCCAATAACTGCTATCACACTTATCTTAAGTTACTAGCACTCTGGTTACTGCAATATACCGGTCCATACTTCCTATATAAAGTAGTTAAACTCAAACAATACGGCATTAACCCTGACATTCCACATTTAAGCAAGAGGATAAGGGTTTTCTTGATGGTTGGATGTGCTGCCATACAATCAATGATTAATGTCCTTTTCTTTAGGCTGTACTGGCAGCAAAGCCTTCCCTCCACTGCTGTGGGCAAAGTACTGCAATTTGTAAGCTTTTGTCTAATCATCTGGGAGAGATGAGGAAGGCGAAAATACAACTGAAAGAAAAAAGAATAACACAAGCACTCCGACAGCAAGGAAAGGGATGGGCTTTATGCTGTTGATGTGGAGGGATGGGGGAAGTGCTCAGTATAGCCCTGAGAGGACTACTAAGAGCCCACCCCCTGTTTCAAAAGAAACCCTACCTGAACATTACACACCATCAATTCCAATGAATCATGTAACACATGCATTCACTGCTTCTTTGTACTCAACTCAACTCCAAGTTACTTGTGGTTCATGATGTTTTGTTTTCATGATTGATGCCTGTAAACGTCGGCGTCTGACACTGATTGGCTGCTGGTTTTCTCTACAGGACAATAAGCAGCGTAGCTATCCTTTAACTAATGACTGCAGCATTACACAGCACAGCAACACAGCTGCCTGCTTTATGATACAGTATGGTTCAGTGTGGTATATTCAATTCACTCTCAGCTAAATCTGCATTCAGGTCTGCATAGATTGAATTCACTATAGGACATAGTCATGAATACAACATGGAAAGTAGCACTTTAACCTATGCAATTTATGATCTTCTCCAGCCACGTATGAACATACAATGTAGTAGATATAGCGGTACAGTCTAGTGGCTGAAGTTGCATTATACCGCTCCACCTCAGCAGGGGGTTGTCGTGGTAATAGGTACAGTACCATTATCTTGATATGTTTTGTGTTGTTTTGAAAATCCCACTAAAAAGGCAGTTGGTTGAGATTTTACAGCAGTACAACTAATGGTGCGTACCAAAATCTATGAAGCACACACGTTGATAAATGTAGCGTATGTTGTGGTTCAGCTGTGCTAACAAAGTTATTCAAAAGTATGCAGGCTACTGATTCCCCACCAAAAGCCTTAGATCCAGAAAAGGGCAAGAAAGGTTTCAATGGAAGGGAGTGCATTATGACTTAGTACTTAAGCAGAATCTTAATCCTTAATGGCCGATGCGTAGCGGCAGTGCTATGACGCAGTATGCTAGCCCTTCGTGGGATGTGTGCGTTACCTTCATGTGGCTGCATGGCCCTATCATCAACAAGACATCTGCTGTTAGAAATTCAGCGGCGGCTACAGTAATCGCTGCATTTTCTTTTCCACCTCTCTCTGGGAAACCTCGATAAGGAGCAGTGGGGAAAAAATGTAGTGTCATATTTATTCATGACCGTCCTTTCGGGTTCCACATAGTCTTCCAACTACTGCATAGGCTATGCGTGCACAGACCGCTCTACAACCCCCATAAGTGTCCGACTGCTATTGACTGAATTTCCTGTTATTGTATCTGAAAACTAACAATATCATCACTGTTATTATTTTTGCCGTGGTCCGCAGGAGCAGAGTGAGAGCAATGATGGAATAACTAGGCTTTTTTCCTTTTTTTCACAGACGTGTAATAAAGTACAGCAGATGAGAATTGACTCCATGGAGAGGTAGCCATTTTCTGTACATAGCTGGAGAGGTTTGGTACTGGGATAGGAGAGTGAGAAATGTACAAATAACACAAAAATATTAAAAAACAGAAGGGTGGAAGTGAGGATGTCCGCGAGGTGTACTGGCAGGAGAAAAGTGAAATATAAAATACACTACCTTTTTCATGTGGAGTGCCTGTGTGTATGTCCATATCTCTATGTATGTGTGCGTGCGTGTGTGTGTGCTTATATTCTTGTGTGTTCATATTATATGTTCTCAGACTCCATACAACACCCATCCCAAAACCCATTCACAGGACAAACACAGCCAGCATGTTCTGTCCATGTAAAAACACACATACAACACTGCAAAATGCAAAATCTTTGTTTGAATGAACAGCATGTACAGTATAATGTACAAGTGTATTGTATGATAAGCGGTGATAGGCATCGTGCTCATGGATGCTCTCAGATACTTTAAAATGTCATATTAAATATTCCTATTATGTTGGTAGCCAGGGACATTTATTAAATATGATATTCAAACAATTCATTGAGCCTTTTGCAGTAGTCAACTTTATGTATGTAGCCCTTAATCACATCACAGTCTCAAAGAGCTGCATGTGCCCACATGAAACAAACAACCCCCTTAACCTGCAGCAGACCACTGCACACAATACATACTGGTCATATATACATGTAAGGCAAACACAGTAGGAAAGCAGCAACAGATATACCCCTGGCCCAGATACTTGACTTGTCTCGGCCCCTGCTCTCCCTCTGTGGGTCTGCTGTGAGCGTACACTGGCAGTGATGTTTACTACACCACATAATGTTAAGTGCAATGCCTCCTGTCGCCACTTACTGGCTCCCTTTCCCCTCATGCACCGTTTATGTGATGCATGCATTCATTTGCTTGGTGCTAAACCAACCAGCAGTACAATCTTAGCCTTCACTGTGAATGTGCCTGTCATGGATCAAGAATGGACAAACTGTTAATGCATTAATGATTGACATTACATTATGTGTGTGTGTGTGTGTGTGTGTGTGGTGAGTGAGCAACTGTCATTACCTGTAGAAGCATAACAATGCACGCTGTTTGTTCTCTCTGACATTAACTTCAGAGTAAGTGATGAAAAGGCAATCGCAGCGGTACGTCTCTCAAGTGTTCCAGCAGACTCCTTTAAGTCATTAGTGGAGATCAGACATTACCAAGAGAACACTGTTAATGAGGATTAAGATAAGAGAGCAAATATGACATTAAAGGGGGAGAAAAAAAAAGAAAAGCATGTCAGAAAATGCAAAACAACTTCGGAGACATCCCTGGGTCCTTGGAGGTACGGTGAAGTGACTTTATTGGCCCATTTAATCCTCTTCCTCTCTTCAGGAGTTTGAATTTAACACGTAGCCCTTCCTGTGCCACTGTTTAATTTCCTGTAACGTAATAAACAGCCAATTTATTACAGCCGGTAGAGCAGCATTTCCTCCGAGAGGGGTTCTCAGTCATTACTGCTGCAGTGTCTGCTGTGCTGCTCATATCCCAACAGCCTGTGTTAGCCTGCTATTATCACTACACAGAGAAAGAAAGGGGGGGGGGGGGGGGGGGGGGGGGGGTGG
>JAODOY010020078.1:0-25176 GCA_025399855.1 Forbesichthys papilliferus
TCAGGTTTCGGGGCTGTCGCTGGGCAATACGGACTTTCAGCTCCCTCCAAAGATTTTCTATTGGGTTCAGGTCTGGAGACTGGCTAGGCCACTATGACCTTGAGATGCTTCTTACAGAGCCACTCCTTAGTTGCCCTGGCTGTGTGTTTCGGGTCGTTGTCATGCTGGAAGACCCAGCCACGCGACCCATCTTCAATGCTCTTAGGAAAATTGACCGTCATCTTAAACTCCTTCCATTTTCTGATCATTGCGCCAACAGTTGTTGCCTTCTCACCAAGCTGCTTGCCTATTGTCCAGTAGCCCAGCCTTGTGCAGGTCTAAAATCTTATCCCTGATGTCCAACACAGCTCTCTGGTCTTGGCCATTGCAGAGAGGTTGGCATCTGTTTGATTGAGAGTGTGGACAGGTGTCTTTTATACAGGTAACAAGTTCAAACAGGTGCAGTTAATACAGGTAATGAGTGGAGAACAGGAGAGCTTCTAAAAGAAAAACTAACAGGTCTGAGAGCCAGAATTCTTACTGGTTGGTAGGTGATCAAATACTTATGTCATGCAATAATATGCAAATTATATATATTTATATTATATATAAATTATATATTGTATCAAATACTTGTTCTCCCCACTGTATGCCCCCCTCTCCCCTCCTGCACCTCAGAGTATTTTAATGTAATGTTTATTTTAACTATCCTGTTTAATTCTCCCAGATGAGAGACAAGGTACCCTCATGCTGAACAACCTCACCAAGAGCATGTCAGGGAAGTACGTATGCCGAGCCAGCAACACTGCGGGATCGGACAGCTGCTCCATCAACCTGGAGGTTATCACCGGTACGTACACCGCCCTACCATAAATGTAACACTGGCTCACAACACACTGAAGGTGACCTGTGTGCTCTTCTCTGACAGGGAGCAACACAGGCATGATAGCAGCAGCCACACTGGGCTCTATTGTGGGCCTGACGGCCATCATGTTACTCCTCATCGTCATACTACGACGGTGGAGGAGGGACACTGAGGAGGAGATAGCCAATGAGATCAAGTGAGAGCATGGCTCTTTAATCTTGACCTTAAAGTCACTCAGATATTTACATTGGCTGACATTATCCTTCCTGTCTGTCTGTCCGTGCGTCCGTCCACCATAGGGAGGACGCCCAAGCCCCCAAGAGGGTGTCCTGGGCCAAGAGCAACACAGGCTCGGACGGCGTGTCCAAGAACGGCACTCTGTCCTCCGTAGCCACCAGCCCCCTCCCCCAAGACTCCCACCCGCCCAGCTTCCTGTACCCCTACTCCCCCACACGTTCCCTGGACGTGGGCCCCTCCGTGATGGATGCCTACAAGGTGCGGCCCGGAGAAGCCAACCCCCTCCAGGGACTGCCGGGCTACAACCTCGGGGGCACCCCGTCACGCAAACTCAGGCGACCCCCCAGCCTGAACGGGGGCCCTCCCCAGCTCCCCTGCGGCCCGGTGCCCATCATCCCCATCAGGACTGACGGGGCGCGGACACACATGCCCCCTGCCCTGGCCATCTCCCCACCAATCAGCTCCTCGCACCTGGCGCGCTGCCCGGGGGGTGTGGCTGTGATGGTGCCGGCCAAGAGCGACGCTGGCTCTCTGGTGTGATGAAAAACCCTATCGGAAAAATGGAGACTTTGCCTTGGACAGGACAGCACCTTAATGTGACTGAAACGGTTAACAGCAGGCTGAGTTATGTTAACGTCAGGTCAGACTTTACCCACGAATGGTTTACATTTCTATTTTTTTTCTATGCTGCATTCAGGTCTGCCAGAAAAAACACTGGGTTTTTTTGTTAGCAGCTTGTGAACAGCCATTCACAAATGACCCTTTTCACAAAGGTGTCATGGTGTGTAGGGTATACACCAGTGTAACTCATAACATAAATTATAGGTCTGCTGCAGTGTGCTATACTGTACCAGTGCACTAGACGAAAGTGAAGCAAACAATAACATTGTCGATGCACTTTCATCATAACTACTGTAAATTAAATGGACCCTATTAATGTTATGAGCTATGACTACTCTGTGAAAAGGCTCCATCATGTTTGTCGGTATAAATGCCAGTTATTTCAAAACATTTGCCAACCTAAGCAGGTATTGGCAAACTTGGTAAACTGTATGCCATAACAGTAAAGGATCTGCAAAGGCAGGCAGGTGTTTTGAATAACTTTGCAGATTAAACCTTACAAACCCATAACCAGACACCTGTTGGTCTTTATAGTCCCTTCATCATTTGGCACTAAGACTCTCTTCTTTATATAATCGTTAAATAATGTACACAAAATGTTATTTGATGATTTATTCAGTATCGGTAAGAACCTTACCTACAGTAGTTCACTTTTCTCAGGCTATACTTGTCCAGAGCCAAAATACAATTCAGGTATTTGATAGGATGTATACATGATGTTACCCTTTGAAGGCCAGCCTGCACTGTACTTGTGTTTATGGGACATTTATATAATCTAATAAAATAAGTATTGGTCTGACTGGTCATTTAATAAAATACTAAGGGAAAAGTACAGTATTTTGCTGATAGTTTGAATGTTACTGCAATTGTGAATATAATGTTGGGTTTCACCATTTTGTTAATGCCATTTAGATTGTTGATACAGTTGTTACTAACATTTCTCAGATTGTTTAAACAGCTATAATACATTATATAACAGATTTCTTTTTTCCCTCTGCAGTTTCATGCAAAAAGTTAAATATTGATTATTGCAATATCAAAAAAACAACAATGTGACAGTTTAAACATACATTTGACCTACATTATTTACATTTATTTCACTCTTCTGCACTGCAAGACCCAAACAATAAAAAAGATAATGTAAATATATACTTTCAGATAAGGAAAGGAGCAGAATTTTCACATTCTATAAATAAAGTTAACTAGCATAACTGCCTGACTATTGCTATCAGAGATTATAGTCTGAAAACCCTGTTCACTGTTCACAGCCACCCTGGATGGCAGACCAATCAGTGTTCGGTGTGAGGACTAAAAAGACAGGTGATTGTTGAGAATCATAACAGAATAGAGAATACAACTATCCCCCACTGCTTTATTATATATTATAACACTACAGTTGGTTCATAATTACTTTTAAATATTGGCCTTGTCAAATACACAATTTTATCATGACTCTGTTAGTAGATTTCTGGAAATAATCATCCTCATCACTTCATTTGTTCCTTAATAGGGAGGAAAATAGGATACAATCAGTTTTCTTAAAATTCAATAAGAAAGGCATTACTGTGGCAATCAAGTGAGATGCTTACCTTCTAGAATTTGGTGTACTCTGATATCACGGACAAACTGCTGAACTGCGTAGTCTTTGAGGTAACCGTAACCACCATGCATCTGTAGAGCTTGGTTACAGATCTGTTCAGAGAGCACAGACAGGGTATAAGGTTAAAATGTTGAAACATGGGAGAACAGCTATCAGGTTAGAAATGTAAAACGTTGCTATGTGTACCATGCTCCATTTTTACAGATGACAACAATTATTTCCTCACATTAAAGCATTCGTCTGTGGCAAAGAGCTTGGCCATCGCACAGAGAGAGACTGCATCAGCCCTGTTTTCTTGAAGAGCTGTTGCGGCTTCACGCACCAAAAGACGAGATGCAATCAACTTTGTGGCCATCTCTGCAAGCCTGAACTGCAGAAACTATGGATAAAACAGGTGACAACTTGTCATTACTTGATAAGTTGAAGTTTTGCCCACAACCTGGTTTCGTTTTATTCACTGGGTTAATACAATACTGTAGAGTATTTGAAATCTGTCTACTATACTATATTACTTATACTACTACATAATTTTTAATGTAAATGCGCCTTAAAATTTGTGTATTTTCTTTTGCTGCAGTAGGATTGATCTGTGATGAGACCATAGAACTAGGATGAGACATACCAATGTTGGTGTTAATATTGACAAAATTCCCGTTTTTATAAAAATTGTCATTTTATGTGCTGAAAACTACTGATCTACTGAACTCCTGAACTGATCTACACGTCACTTCCGTTAACATTTACCCCAGGACCTGGCTGGTTTTCAACCAGTAAGTCCACTCATACGTCATCGGAGGTTTCCTTCTTAGCCCCTCCCCTCACTCAGATCCTTGATGCATTTTTTAGAGTTGTGTAGTGGGTGGAGTCAGGCTCAGAGCTGAGGTGCAGTTACATTTTAACTATACAATCAAATTATGATATACTCACTTGGTTATTGGAGAGCGCCTCTCCAAACTGCTTGCGTACCAACAGGTGATCTCTTGCTAGCTGTACACAGGCATGTGCTGCCCCAAGAGAACAGGATGCTATAAGCAGAGTTGCCACAAAGGAAAGAAGAAAGTGCTTTCATGTATATGTTTTGTATAAACAAGTGTGATTGTTCTATTACAGTACATAAATAATTTTAAATGTTTACAATATTGAGAACGGTTTTAAACTCAGATACCACATGGATGAAGCACATGCAATAAGACTTCATCTACTGTATGTGTGCCCCCCTACCTCCAACAGACAATACTTTATTAAATTAAATAATTTATTAAAGGCTAATTTCTTCTAAATTTCTTTGACATGGCTGCAATCTAGTTTGATGTCCTTGTCCCTTAGGCCGTTTGGCCTCGTAGAAAAATTCCAAATTCCCAAAACATGCCTTTTTATGTTTTAAGGAATATGTTATTTCCAATTAATTATTCATCAGTGACAATATTCTTTCATTTTATATATGAATATATGCATGATTATATGTAGACATACCATAGTGTGATAAATAAGTGTAAAGTTGCCTTATCTGCCTCTCACCAATATTGATTCGGCCTCCATTCAGGCCCTTCATGGCAATATTGAAACCTTGTCCTTTGTCACCAAGCCGGCTTGTCACTGGAACAGCGCAGTCTTCAAATATGACTGCCCTCGTAGGCTGGGAGTTCCAACCCATCTTTATAAAAAAGGTAAAGGAGAGGATTGTTTTTTGTTTTTAAGTTTGGGGCTAAATCTATGCAGCAATCCTGCCATCTAGTGGACACTTACAGTTAGGTGGCAATAAAATACTAGCTAAATAATGCTAATAAAATGATATCCTCGTGAGACCATCCTGATTTTGCAAGCTCAAATTTCATTTGAGTCTGGAGCTACTCAATTCAAAAGAGTTTGTCATAAAGGTGACCATAATACATTTCAACTACACTTCCTTACATATGATTGAACTACTTACTATTATCTCACCCAATCAGTATGTTTAAAATCAACCACAGTGCCAGTGGAAACCAAAACGTACACTGACTTCGTCATTCAGCTGACCACTGATTGTCGGCCTACACGGTCAACAAACGCCTTTGCATTGAGGGGTTCCATCCAAACTAGTACTCATTGAAATTAAAACGTCGCCCATCGTGACCTCACTAGGCTACATCCAAACTATTTTCTACCTTCTTCTCTTTCTTGCCAAAGCTGAGACCAGGTGTTGCCTTCTCGACCACCAGGCAAGAGATCCCTTTGGGCCCCGTGCCACCTGTTCGACACATCACTACATAGACATCTGTATCTCCACCCCCACTGATAAAGGCCTTGAAGGAAAGGAACAGAGAGGAAAACTCAGAAGCTCATAACCATCCATTACATCCAGACAAATTACAACGTCATTAAAACCTGTACATGCATGGTAAAAAAAAACGTACCTTAGAACCATTGAGAACGTAATGATCTCCTTTCAATGCTGCAGTAGTTAGAAGAGAGGCCGCATCACTGCCACTACCTAAAACATGTCAATGTTCAAATACATTACAATAGGCGCTCATTGCGTTATTTCATGTATTGTAGAGCACAGGACAATTACATTGTGAGACACAAGCTTAGTGTACATGCAGTCTGACCTGGTTCAGTAAGACAGTACGAGGCAAACTTTTCCATTGTACAAAGATCAGGGCAGTACTTCTCTCTTTGTCCATTATTGCCAAAAGTGTCTATCATCCAGGCACACATACTGCAACATAGGGGGTGGGACTTGCATGAGTTTAATATATTTGTATTTCTAAAACATGCCGGTAAAAGAAAAATGCTATGCATACATTTATATTTTTTAAAAACCATGACATATTCTAGTCATTTTAATAAATCATATGAATACCAAATTTCCATCTACAAAATCCTCTAGCAAATTGACACAACAATATTATTGTTGTTCTAATCTAAAGGAGTTCATGTCAAAATGTAACTAAGGTAAACATGTTCAGGTGCATGTGAGGATGTAAGAAAGTACAGTATATTTTTAGTTTAAATTGTCACGAGTGAAACAGTGCCATCTCTTGGCCATAGACAGTATGCAGCAGACTTAAATACACACAAATCACTTCATAACAGTCTAGGTCGCCGACCAGCAAGTCAAACAAAACCAACGAGTACGCTACAGCTAAAGCAGCCCCTACTTGTGGATGCTCATGTACGCTGTAGTGCTGGCACAGCCAGTGGACAAGGCCTCGAATATAACAGATGTGTCCAGGCGAGTCAGGCCTGATCCTCCTACATCTGGTTGAACATAAATCCCACCAAATCCCAACTGTGCAGCCTTCCGCATAGTCTCCACTGGGAAGACTTCCTTTAAATGACATTAGCACAGTGTTCTAAAAAGAACATAAATACAAAGCACACAAAAACAATTGCTTGCCTCATTTAAAACATAAGTAATTTTACACTACGGTGCATTTAGTTGTATACAGGAACAGCAATCACAACATGAAATATGTTGCATTTTATGTTTCCCCTTTGTACATGACCCTAGAACAAATCATAGCTAATTGGACGTTGATATCAATATGTTGCAATGGCTGTACCTTTTGGTCCCATTCAGCCATGTATGGGGCCATTTCATTGGCAGCAAAGTCAAAAGCCACCTTCTGAAATTCTCGCTGCTCGTCTGTCAGCCCGTAAGAAGCTGAAAAGAAACATACAGAGCAAAACAGCCGAGTATAGTGATACAACGCATTGCTTACACTTACTGTTTTAAGGCCAAAACTCTCTAAAAGGAACTGCCCCAGCAATTATTCAGCAGTATACCTTATTGCAGAAAACCCAAGACACACATGCACCTCATTGCACTCTAATAGAATAGATTTTTAAATTGTTTTACTTAAAGTGACTGTAAGGTTCCAATGTGTACGGTAGAGCTTCTGATGGAGCACCCTACGGTATTGGTATTATTGTTTTGACCGAGTTAAAACAACAATTGTCATTCTTCATCAACAAGCAGACTTGAATAACCACTGATTCATTCTGTGGTCACAAGGTCCAATAGTGAACATTATTAAATGGGCAATTTTTTTTATTTAGATTTATTTTAAATTATGTATCTCGGGGATGTACACACATTACATTCGCAAGACTGTCCGATGGGTTACAACTGAATACGGTACACATACATTTGTCCAAGCAGTTGTACGCTACTCAAATCCCCTTTTCATGTGTGTTAACAATCCTACCACTTTGACTTACGATCCATGCATGAGGCTATCCCGCGTCCCTGTGCGTTGTTAATGATTAAACTATGATTTCTGATCATTCGTGAAGTCAATCTCACAACTCTTGACAGTGAGCTGATGGCCGCCATGGTTTTTCTTCTTCGTTTGTTACATCAGGTATTATTATGTCGGCATACATAAATGAAGTGCCTGCTGCCACCTTCTGAATCTAACGTGCAATGTCATTAACTCAGCAGACCTGACCAGACCATCAGACCCACATTGTTAATAGTTTTTTTTTAAAGGGAAGGGTGTATCATAAAATACTAGAGCAGACATGACCTGAATCAATGCGTGACAATACTTCTACGTAAATATTACTAATTCGAAGTTTTAAAAAAACTAGTTCCGTGATGTTTGATATTTTAACACAGGAAATTACATAATTAATTAGACTGTCACGTGTTTTGAAATATTTCCTGTCTGACTGCTGCTCAGTCCAAGGTATGTAGCATACATCCATGATATGTAGTAGCATAGTATGTGGGCTAGATATGTCACCAAGCAGGACATACCAGGGAAACTAGAGGGAGTCTTCTTACTCCATTTTTACTAAACAGTGTTTATGCAACAGCAACTAGGCTATCATAGCCTACTATAGATTTGTAATTACAAGACTAATTAATAATCAATATTATAAATAAACTCACCTGACCTTGCACATGGGCTTTAAAAAACACTTTATTTTAAGACAGGTGCATCAAGGTTGTCAATTCAGGGTTTTGTTCACTGCAGCTTTAAAAAAAATGCTGTTTTATGTTAAACATGTTTGTATAATGAGCCAAAAGAGATAAAACAATGTAAAACGTTCTAAATCAAAACGTGTGTTTTAGAAAGTGATGGCACCAAAAAAACGAGCCCGTGGTGCAAAAACCGCAAAAGCAGGTAAGTCATTAACCTTTCTCTGTTAAACCAGCCAGTGCTTCCTGAATTATTGTCACGAGTGATACGTGAGTGAGTGATAATGCAGTTCTTATCAATGCAGACAACAATAACCAGGATGTAAAGCGTGAAAATGAAGAGGTCTGTCCATCTGAAATGGTTCAGGGTAGAAGGAAAGTGGCTGCTGCAACAGTGAAACGACAAGGGGCAAAATGTGATGAGTCACCTAGCTGCCCACAGTATTCTCACTGGCTGATGAAATCCGAGCCCGAGAGCCGCTTTGAGAATGGAATTGATGTGAAGGTAAGATGTAAACTGCCTGTCAGTCTTGTCATTGCCTAATTATCTCTTTTTGTTCAAGTCAATTGAGTTTTGGTTCATTCTGTAGTTTGGGATTGAGGACCTGAAGGCGTTGCCGAACCAGACTGGATGCTGGGATGGTGTCCGCAACTATCAGGTAGTGCAGGGCTATTCAACTCTAGAAAGAAACATTTTTTTAAAGAAACAATTGTAAAAGACAAAACAAATCAGTGTCCTATACGAAGCACTTCCAATACCTCTATAACAGGATTCCCCAATCCTGATCCTAGGGCCACGCCCAGTATCTTTGTCTTTGTTTACAGGCACGGAACTTTATGAGAGATATGAAAGAGGGGCAGCTTGCATTCTTTTACCACAGCAACTGCAAGGAACCTGGGATTGCCGGTGTCATGAAAGTAAGCCCCATCCTCAGCTGGCATTCCTACAGTTGAGAACATCTGCTGTTTATTATGTGGATACTTGCTTCTACAAGACCATTATTCTCACAGAGCAAGGAATATTAAGTTTGAAAGTTTGTTAAACATTATCTGGTTAGTTGTCCAGTAAGAACTAGTTCCCAGAGCTGCAGACATATTGTCAGTTACTAAGCTATGTTCCCATGTTGTAGACATAGTCCCCTTTTGTGGGTGAAATGTATGTATTTCCTGTGACTGTTGCTATGATTCTATTTATTTTATTCCATGAAGTCCACACTTCTATTTTTTTTTCCTAGATTGTGAATGAGTCTTATATTGACCATACTCAATTTGACAAGAACGATGTCCACTTTGACGCATCCAGCAAACCAGATAGTCCAAAATGGAGCATGGTAATAAACTAAATTAGCATTTTAATTGAATATTGTTCATGATACTTTTGAGTCTCGATGTCATTTTCTGTATTACTTTTACATTAGGTAGATGTCCAATATCAAAGAATGATGAGACGTTATATACCTCTGTCTGAGCTGAAGAAATACCACCTACAACATAAGGTTAAGGGAGGGCCCTTAAAGAACATGGCTCTTTTTACAAGGGCTAGGCTCTCTGTTCAACCACTCACTATTGGTATGTTGTGTACACAACGTGCTACTATACCACTGGGATTTATTGATAACATAATTTGGTGTGACAGTATTATGCTAGTAACATTTACACATTTTGATTTTCCCTCCAGAGGAGTTTGAATTTATCGAGAGTTTGGACAGCAGTGATCCGGTGTAAACATCTGGACAAGATTATATTTGTGGAGCATTGGTGGTGGTCATTTCATGTTTGTTTTATTTCCCATGTGAAATGTATTTTACACGTTAAGAATGATTTTGTTTGCCTTTGGCAAAACACATTCAAAAAAATGTTTTCCGCAAGTATACGTAAGTCTGAGGCATTGCATTTGGTGTTGATTTATTTGCATTGGGGAACAAGTAATTTATTAGTAAGATATTATGATTCTAATGTACTCTGTAAATGTTTAAAATTATATTGAAGGAAGAGCATTTCATTCGTGAGACAGGCACAACTTCCAAGCCTGTGTGGAAGATACAGAACACTAATATCAGACTTTATATACAAGCACTGACATCCTTTCCTAACATGGGAACGCTGAGGTAAAAGCATGTGAATGGTTGTTTGGTGGCACAGTGCGTCATGATCATTGTACACTCTTCAACAGTGATTCAATAGATTCTGAGAGCTGCTCTTATTTACATCGTAGAACATTTTAGCACACATTTCCATAGTAAGAAGCTGCACCTGCCATCCAACTACAAATTAAAAAATATAGAGTGAAGAGGGAAAGAAAACAAAAAACAGTGCTAGGATATTTCACCTTGAGCGTACATTGTTAGGAATGCATTTCATTATGTGTGGAATGTAGAAAGTCTAAGATATCCTTAAAATGACATGACTAATAACATACATCAAAGTTAGTATCTCACCAAAAAAAAAAATAGAAGTTATCTTGGAAATAATTTGAGCGATACATATGGTACACCATAGTTTGTCATTAGTTAGATTTTCATCCAAAAGAAAGCTAATATTGATAAAGGACAGGACCTGCAGTCCTAAGCCACGTGGAATGGCTCAAGCAAGCTGTTCTTATTCATTGTCACACACACCGCGGTCTCCTTTTCTTCTCACCATCTGCCCCCAGCAGCCACAGGAAAAAGAGGCTGCTGCTAGATCTGACCTTGTAGTTTTCACAAAGGAGACTGAGTACTGGCTGTGCTAGCCACACTCCTCCTTTGCTGCCTGTTCCAGTGCGTTCTCTGAAGCAGCGGAGCCCTCGAATCTTTGAGCCCCAATGGTGGCCTGGTGGGACATACTCTTCCTCACCACATCTCCTTTCCTCCAAAGTGTGATCTCCTTAAGGACATGACACGCAAACATTTTTATGTGCACAATCCTGTTGAAAAGGGAATATCTATTTGCATGTTTACTCACCCAAATCTATCTTTAAAAAAAACCAAAAAAAACTTTTGTATTGGCTTATTAAATAGAGTGGCCAAACATTGAGTGGACCTATACTGAAGTCAGAAAGCTGAACACAGTCATGGTCTTACTCAAGTGTAAAATGCCTCAGCACGAGGCTGCCCACTCATGCATTTGGCATTTGCCACACGCTTATGTCTACAACATTATACAAATGGAACTTCTACGCATCTCTTGCCATGAAAACACCTGTTTAGTTAATCTTGTTAATGTTCACACCAAGTCAGCCTTGAATGTTGACAACTGCATTAGCAACATGTCAATTTAATAGCATCATATACACACAGACACAATGCTGTTCCCAAAATGTGCTCATTTTTACATGTTGATTAGCCTATACCTGTTGTTTAAAGTAGCGTCTTTCCTCTTCATCAATCAGCACAAGGTTCAAGTAGTAGCGTACAGAAAACTTCTTGTTGATGTCTCGCATAGTAGGCGTCATTTCATAACCAGCCAGAAATAACCGAATTGGAATTGACTCTCCTAGCGTGAAGAAACACACAACAAAATGAGCAAACCCCCACATATCTACATCACAAGCTGTGATGACAGACACTCAAAGTTGTTCACTTGAATTTACCCCTAACTGGCGCCCCATCCATGATCTCGTATTTGGCAATGGTGTCATTTTCATGGTAAACACTGGGACCAGTGCCTGTTGTCTCACGTTTGATAATGTCAATCTCCATGTGCTTGATTTTAATTCTCACCAACAAGAAGTAGATCTTTCCCACAATTACATCTTTCAGGTGATACCTGTGAACACACATTAGAATTCAAAAGCAAAATAAGAAAAATAAGATGTGCTTCTTCTTCCGACAGGTTTTTTTTCTTCGAAATATTAAAGATATTACATGACCCACGGGAACCACATTATATATTTATACATTTGCTTGTAGACATGTTATAACATGGTTAGAGTCACAAATATTGTTGAAAATCCTTACTTGGATTTGTTGTACTCAAACTCAATGTGGAGGCAGTCTTCAATTCCGACTTCCATTTTAATTGAGGAGTTCATTTCTGGATATGTGCTCAATGTGTGTACCACAATATCCATCTCTTTACTGATGTCATTCAGTCTTCTGCTGACAGTTGCACGCAGAAAATATCTAGGAATAGAAAATAAAATGTTGAATAATACATTAATACAATGTAGGCATGCATACATTAGCAGAATTTAATGAATGAATAAATGGGGGAAATTATATACTGTATAAACAAACAATAATACATACTATCTCGTTCAGATGATTCAAGGCATCAACTACTAAGTGTTCGAGAATGACACATTCAATGACAGAGTGCAACAACAATAAAAGCAGAGAAAATATTTCAACTCGTTTCCACTAACCTTAGTTTAACATTCTGGCCTGTGTATGACTCGTATGGTTTCTCCACATGGGTGAACTCAAAGTCAAAGGTCTGTGACTGAGTTAGTTCACCGGGTCTTGCTAGGTCTTTCACCAGTGAAACAAATTCATGATGGTTTCCTCTGTCATAGTACAGCTCTACAAATGCAGACCACATATTAGCAATTCGTTGGCTAATTAGCTATTCAATACTGGATTCTTGTGACCTGACCTACAGTATTAAGACAATTCATATAAAGCCTATAGATTGAGCTACCGGTATAGGTTTGGGACATAGATATAAAGATCTCATTGTTGTCTGGACGTCTTCACTCACCAATTTGCCCAACAAATTCAATTTTGATTCCTTGATGTTCCAATCTCTTTCCTGGGTTTTTCAGAGTGACGTTCACCTTTCCACTAACAGTTTCTCCATCATAAAAAAGAAAGTATTTGTCTTTTTTTCCATCTTCTGTCTTGTGTTCAGCCTTCTTCCTTGTTTCGGCGTCATTTAGAATTACATCGATTTCTGCACTTTGCCCAAAACTGAAGAAACTCATTGTATTGGTTTACTGTGTATTCGATATTTTGCCAAAGTAAATGCCCTATACAAATTGTATCGTTAATCGGCTGTGTAGACGTTTTTATTCACGCACAGTATAAATCATGCCAGGCCCACACGGAACGCGACAAGTAAAGTTAAAGAACAGGCTTGCAAACTGAAATGTCAGCCCCAAATATCCGTATCATTCCCAATCGATTAAAGTTAAACACTATGCATATAAATAATAACGCGAATAACCCAGCGAGTTGTCCTTTTTTCCCTTGTTTTCCTGTAGAATCCAGAAATGTCTCTGCGCTAATTTGTAATATATTTCGAAAGCGTTCAAATTCGCTTTATGCGACTGATACATAACATATTATCTACAAGTGAAAATCAAATGTTGTCAAATGATCAGGAAGTGCGCCAGCATTAGCGTAATTTCTTCCGGGCCACATTTTTCAAAGTAAAATCCCAAAATGGTTCTAAAAAAATAAAATAAATAAACGTAGCAATTATTTGGTTTTAATAGTGTGTTTACAAAATAACGTTCCTAAACTTGTATTTTCTTTCTAGTATATGTATCTGGATCCTGATTATTAGATTGCTGCAAAGGGATTGTAGTGTAGTCCAGTGTCATATTTATAATAATCGTATTGTATGCTGGTAGGCTACAGTAAATCAAGTGTGACGTAAAAATCGGTTGTTTCAATCCCAAAAAACATTTGAATTCAAATGTATTTATTAGTAATAAAACAAAATTAACTTTTACAGATAACATCAGAATTAACAGTGGACATTGTACAATAGTTCCTGAGTTATTACACAAATAATTATAAAGAAAACTGGACACTGACATTAAACATCAGAAATACTGTCAATGCGGGACAACAGAGTCGACATGGTAGGTAGACTATGTATTTAATGGCATAAGTACTGTTATTTTATATTCAACAGGTGTATTGCCATATTTACAACCATGTTTTGTGTTAATGTGTGATCATTAAAATAAAATACAATTTATTTATATACATGTAATACTAAGTTAAAATTGGACACAATATATGTCCAATATTTACAAATTGATAAAAGCACAGAAGGTCACTTATACACCAAAACAGCACTCAAAGAATCATATGTTATGATATGTTATCAAGTTTAGAATATATATTGAATTGCAGCATAATGGGTTACATATATGAATTTCTTTCAAAATCAGACATTATATGACCTGTATACATAACAAAGGCTGATATATTGTGCCATATGTACAGTACATAACTTATCTCAACAGCTTTTTACAATATGCTACGTAATGCCTGTATAACTATATACAAAACAAAATGTAACCTTTCTCCACAGGAACGCAACACTTTTAATGTAAAATGTATTTTGAAAATTATTTTGGTTTAAGGAGTACAAAGTTACAAAAGAGGATTTGTCCAAAACTTGTGAACTTGTTATTCCAGCATATTTCACAGAGTGTATGGGAAAAGTTAAAATGGCAAAGTGTATTGATTGTGTAACAAAAATAAAACAAATTAAAATTCCTCATAAACAATACTGTACTTTGGCAAGTTTTATCTACTTTTGTATGTATGTGGACCAACAGTACTGTTTTTATATTGTATTACTGTATCAGCACCTCAGATTTAACACGTTCAGTATCCTTTTTACAAGATCCCATTACAACCCACTACAAATACCAACCGACTACAAATACCAACCCACTCACCTCACCTCCCCACCCTTTACCTCACCTTTCATCACTTTTATTAGGTGTCAAATAATGAACGATGATTTGTGACGGAAATGCCCCTGAAAATAATGAAAAATAGATCAATAATTAAAACAACAATAATGTAATTTGTAGCAGCCATTAATGTAATAATAACTAACAATAATATAATAACTTCCAATAACGTAATCATTTCTTAATGTAATAAAATTATGTAATCATGTTATAAACTTTCTGAACCAATAATGTAATACATTCTTACATTAATATTGGCTGGTTATTAAAGTATTGGCTGGGTTGATATGTTTTTATTTTCCAAATTTAATAATTGGAGTCGATAATGTAATATTATGTTTAAGTTTATGTCAAAACACTTACTATTGTTTATTTCAAACAGCATGAAATATATGCCTCTTTTAAGATTTTGTGTTATCAAATAAAAAGACCAGCATTTATTTCCACAAAAAGTATAATATTTAATCTCTATAACATTTATGTGAATTTAAATACATTTTGGCACTATTAATCCTTGTACTCAACTTTTTAACTATTTTAATGCAAAATTCTAAACTGCAAAATATGCACTTCTCAATAAAATATCACATAACGGACCTTGATGAACAAAATATTCAAGTTAAATATCTTCTTTTTCTGTACATTATTTCTGCAATTTGTTGAGAACAAAATTAATTATTATAAACCGTATTACGCAGTGTTTCACTAGATATTTATACCTTTGTCTGAACACTGCTTTGACACTTTTTTTGTTTTTATAGCTGGGTCAGCCATGCGTGCATGTGTATGTAATTGTATGTGGCCCACACATTTGTTTTAAGATGCTGGTGTGCTTAGTGTGACATCTAGTGGTAAAATGTCATATAAAGTCACTTTAATATTAAATTAATCTTAAACACACATTGAAATAAGTACAAGTACAAGTTTCAATACCGGCTACAATTATTACATTTAAAATATTTTATTTTTGTTTTTATTTTGAGCAGCTGTTTGAAAGAAGCAGTATGGGTAAGTGTTATGAAACTTAATAAAACTTAAACAGAACATTATTACATTATCGGCTGCAATTATTACATTTGAAATATATTTTTATTAACGCAGCCAATAATGTAATAACCAGCCAATAATGTTAAGAACTTAATATATTATGGGCAAAACGTTACGTTATTGGGTCAGCAATTTTATTGCATTATTGATAATTTATTACATTATTCACTTTTATTACATTAGGAAAATGTTTACGTTATTAACAGTTATTACGTTATTGGCTGCTACAGTCTTTTTAGTGAAACTTTCCATTATTAAACTTTTTTAAAACTTTTTTTTACAAAAAGAAAATACTAACTTTCCAACCAATCAGTGTACTGAACACAATGTAAATGATAAATACTTACCTCATCTGCATCACCGTAATCCACACCATCATCCTGTGCTGGCAGTTTATAGCTGAAATTCACAAATGTAGTTCAATAACAGTTAAACTGAATAAAGAAATATTTGTCTTTAATGAGAAATGTGTGGCTGCATGTGACATGAAGTCTCAGCCTCCATTAGCAATGTCACATAAGCAAGTCGTGCTGAACCTCAGATACTTTTATTGAAAAAAGTATCCGTATCCTACTTTTTAACACATTTACAAGACGGGCAAACACCCAGGCATGTGCTGTTAAGTTTCAAAACAAATTCTCCAGTATTAGTTTATGGTCTGATTTTGACACCGAGTTATGTAGTTGGTTGTCGTGCATGTCAATCAAAATACCACTTCTGTCAAGTATGCAGATACACAGTTAGCCAATGCTGTGTCCCAGACTATAAGTAATTGCTGGCTCTGCGAGACTAGGTGGCATGCACATATTGTCACTAGTAAAGGTTCTATATACAGTATTATACTGTATGTTAAACAATAATATAGCAGAAAAGATCTATTTTCTATGTAGGGTGGAGTAATTGCAACGTGAGCAGATGTTGACATCACACTCCCACTGTGTGTGTTGATATCCGAGCATCTACATTTTTTGTTTCCGGTATTGCAGCGTGTGCATGTGTGTGTGCAGCCCATTGAAGAATTAGTTTGGTCTGATATGCTGCTACTTACTGTGACATCTAGTGGCAGAATAAAGCGAGTGTTGATGTGAAACTGTATTTACATAAGACGTTGGTTACAAACTAGTTACTGTTGCACTGCTTGGTGACATTCTTATAATGTCAAAGTGTAACACAAAACTAACAACCACATGCATGGAGGTAATAATAACAAATATGTTTTTGATGCACAATATGTATTCAGTTAAACCTTATGATATAAAGTAGGTGTTTGTCATTGTCTGTGACTGCTGGGACTGTAGACATGAGCCATGGCCTTCACAGGGTGTTGGATTTGTTTAGAAATGTCAAACTCCATTTACCAACTCACCCACATTTAAGAAAAAAAGGGTCTCAGATATCCACAGACATTTTAAAGTATGACCTGGCTGCACAATACTAGCTGCAATCAAGCAAACATTTTACAAATGGATTAACTATTCTATACTTTGCAAAGTCGCACTTCACTGTCTACACTACAGTATAAAAGGGACAACGCTCTTTTCTCCTTTAAACATGCTGTGTAAAGCATGACCAACAGTACACACACTTACTTAGTTTCACGGTGATCTTTGCTGGAGAAGCATCCATGTTTATGTGCATGACAAATCCCCACAATTATAATGATAAATGCAACCAGGGCAGCAAATGACTTCAAGAAAATCCCAACAATGTCGACATCATCTGTTAAGAGAACATTTGACGATAAGACACTTGACGCAATGATCTCTCAACACAAATAACACACCTAGGAGTATGATAATAGCCACAATCTTAATCTTAAAATAAGATGCACTAATAAACTGACATGTCAATGGCAACTCTATATTATTGTAATTATATTAGATTATTAGTTAAACGAATCAAAGCCACCTCCCTCACACTCAAGTTGCTTTGGACAATGTGAGTATTAAATGTAACTCACAGACTTCCATCATCTGAGGGGGACATTGAGCGTATCCAGCATCATTCTTTGCCTGGCAGTGGTATTCCCCTGCATCCTCTTTCCTCACTCGTCTAAATTTCTGCGGAGATGTTTCCCACAAACGGCAACGTTAAAATGTGGCCACAACGCCAAGTGCACTTCCCGCCCTTTTTATCCCGGTCTCTCACCAAGCCACCAGTGACAGGGTTGATGGTGTAGGAAGAGTTGATAAACTTGGGGCTGCTCTTGGGGTCCTGTGGGAGCTCCTCATTGTTGTGAAACCAGCGGTACTGCGGAGCCGGGAATCCCTCGTTCTCCAAGCAGCGCAGCTCGGAGGAGGTTCCCACGGTGACCGCCGCTGGCACGCTGCACCGAGGCACGATTGGTTTCACTGCACAGTGACACGGGCGTTACTGTAGCAACAGCAGACATGTGGATATACCACAGTCTGGAATTACCCTTGTGGTGGAAATCAGCATTGCAAAAATCTTGTCAGTCTGGTTTGGAGCAGCACATGCCCCTCCTGCAATCATATCCTGCAATTGTATTATTTTTCATAATTGTATTGTGCAATTGAACTATTAAGCACATTGTATTGCAAACTTGCACAAAGGTGCCAAATAAATACAGATTGATTTGATATCTACTTCTCCCACAGCACACAATACGCTCACATCTTCTCTCCACCCTTTCCCCCACAAATGCACTTTGCTGCAACGTTAGCTTTTAAAACATAAACTGTAAGCTGGGTAGGAGGTGATACTGTATAATCAAGTGCAATTAAATACAAATGCTTTTATAGCATAGCCTAGAGTACCTCTCACAGCAAGACTAATAAGAATCTCATCAAAGTCCCTTTGGTCATCAATGGCTGCCACCTCACAGCGGTATTCTGCAGTGTCTGATCGGCTGGTGTTGAAAATCAGAATGTTAGCTGGCTCTCTGAGCTGTGCCCTGTGTTCCAAGTCCCCTTAGGGAGCAAGACAAATAGACAAAAGGATACCTCATTCAAAAACACAGTGTGACTTTGCAGTTGAATTGTGGTTTTTGTTGTGTTGAAGTGAAGAAAAAATATGTCCCAGTCAGTACTTACCCGAAATCCTGTTTTGGAAATACACGTAACTTGGAACACCATTTTTAATCTTCTTCCATTCAATCCTTGGGTTGTTTGTTGAGATTGACTCTATCAAACAGGTCAGTTCAATTGCTGAGAAAAAAGCACAATATGTGACGCTATTATCAACAGTCCAACTCAAGGAAAGGTTGTACCTAATTTTCTAGCAACTTACGCTCAAATTCATTTGCCCAGACAACCTTGTCATTAGTCCGAAGAATTACTCCAAGGGATTCTGGAATGTGGCCTGTATATTAAAAAGGACACACTGCTGTCACCAAGGAAATGCTAAATTCTATATATTCTAAATGTCATTTAGCATAAATGTTTAACAGATGTTTAATAGCTTTAGAGTTCAACATAATATCACAATAAATAAATAAAAATATGGAATTTCTAGTGGTTTCATTTCAAAAGGACAATTTGTATTTTGGATTGAATTTTACACCTGTGTTTCTAGTCACCTCTAGTTGTGAGGAAGCTTTGCAATTTAAGGGAGCAGATGCAAAGAAATTAAAAGAGAAGCTACACAAACGTAAAAGTACCAGGTGGAGCACAGGAAAGCACTGATCAGGAGGGAGAGATGGTCAGAAGACAAGGCACACTGACAGTTAACCCTTTTTATATCTGTTTGTTGGCAGATATGACTGTGGAACAAAAATAAATGGGTGAACCTATTCCAAGTCCAGCAATGTGAAAACAATTCAATGTATATGAATGAAACACCGCTTTAAACCACATTCCTTGTTATCCTCAGGCTCAAACTACAATATACTGTCACTCCGTGCAGCCAGAATTGTTATTTTGTTAGCCTAAGTATTGACAGATTTGAAATGCAATCTATGAAGAAACTACTGTATTTGTTTAGAACTTAATACACATGCATACAGTATGTGGAGCATTACAACTCCAATTAAATGTTGGCTTGATTTAAATAATACTAAGGAAGGGCTCAGAATGCAGTATGCTGACTTTCGCCTACAAAACGTTCACCTATATTTGGAGTTTCAGGGTAATTTTAGAAGTGGTGGCTAGTGGCTACTTAACTGTACATTAACACAAAGATAATTGATCTGAAATCAGATAGAACATTTATTTAATGAATTGACCCATTAATTGCTGGGTAAATCTAAAAGCACCCATGGTAAGTTATTTACTGTAAAGATTCTCTATCTCTGTTTGGGGAGATAGCCTTATCATTATGGGTTATGGGGTTATTAGCAATGCTGATTAAAATAGGCCTGAACATACACAGTGGCTTACAGTATTGTAAATATACAATACACATACAATAATATAAGCCACAGACATATTATGATGTTGTGATAATAAGTCTACATGGCAATGCATAATTACTAGTAGAAACTGTACCGTGCCTGCAGCATTGTGACCATGTTCAATTTTACAGATATGTTTTCAGACGTACTGTAGCAAAAGACTTCCCCCTCCCGCAAATAGACACATAAGTGACTGGGTTCTATAACATGGAGACAAAAGAAACTAGAGAATAGCAGCATTTTATCCATGACAGTGATGAAAACATGCTCAATGCCAAAGCATCTATTTTTATTAGCACAGCTGTGGTTGTGATGAGATCTGACTCCCTGGTCTCAGCTTGTGTCTGTTGCTGACTTTCCCACCCTGTACATCAACATCTATTTTTACTCAGTCACCAACTTGACATCCTGAGAGACACAAGGAGAATATATACAGTAGTAGTGTTCCCTCAGTATGCACAGAACACAGGGTTCCTTGGCTATCCAGGGGAAAGAATAATTGAGATAGCTACGAGATAGATACAAGTGAATATTGAACTACGCAGAGTACTGACTAAT
This sequence comes from Forbesichthys papilliferus, assembly GCA_025399855.1. Classification (NCBI taxonomy): domain Eukaryota; kingdom Metazoa; phylum Chordata; class Actinopteri; order Percopsiformes; family Amblyopsidae; genus Forbesichthys; species Forbesichthys papilliferus. The sequence continues at coordinate 20,805 of JAODOY010020078.1, forward strand.
AGTTCTATTAAATACTGTCCTGTGTAACCGTGTTACAAAAACAAACATTTAAACAGATTAATAAAACATGAATAATCCAATGGCACTCTTTATCAGTGCTGGATAGAGTGGATTAAGTAAAATTCTTCTAAATTAGAATGAAAGTTATATTTTTAGAATGAACCTTTTCAAATTCTAAAACAAATTATCATTGCCATTTACAGGGCAAACATATGTTAAATAATAGATTAGGTATAGCATTTAAAAACTGGATAAGAGTACATGAATGTTGCTGCTGTGTTTTTAATTAAAACATAGTAGGCTTTTGTAGTGTGCCTGAGCCAAATTACAAACTACATACTAGCCTGTTTTGTATCAAAAGCAGTTATGACAAACTCTCCTCGTTTATCATTCTGTTTGTCTTTACAGTAAGAAAAACAGCTAAGGCCATGGGAAAGGTCAGTTCATCAAACATGCCGCAATTTATGGTTTGCTACAGTACTAGGCAATATGTTCTAAGAACATGATACTCATGGCCAGCATATTGCAACACGTTGTCTGAAAAGTATGAGGCCCTGTTATATTGTAAAAAAGTAATCCCAGTGCTTGCTAGAAAGTCCAATCAAGCTTTTTAGATGTTGTTGCTGCAATGCTATTCAATAGCCAAAGTAAGCATTTCAAGTCTCTGATGGCAATAGTCTCTTATTCTGCAATCCTCTAATGAACTAAATATATAAAAAACAGCATACCTCATCCCTATTATCATGTTGTTGATCCAGTGTGTCTAAAGAACCCTATTCCCAGACATTCTAACACAGGCAACACAAGCTAATCCCCAAAACACAGATACCTTAACATGGACCAGTGACTGATGGGTACAAAGGGGGCATTCACAGAAGAATACTGTACAGGTTGTGATCTTACATTCCATAGCATTACAATAAAACACCATTTTGTCAGATGGTAAAAAGCAGTGGATGTGAGAAAGTGGCCTTTGAACAGTACTTTTTCCTCATAGTTTAGTTTCTCAAGCAATTTTTGGCATCAATATAACATTCCATAATGTGCAAATCACCGGCCCAGTGAGCTCAGAATATAAATGGTCAGAGAGATACAGGCTTGAAGAAAACATGTTATTTAAAACAAAACCAGTATCACAGTGATTGCAAGCTGACAACATTAATAAAAATAACAATTAATTACAAATATTATGTTAAATAATAAAAACAGTTAGTTAGATTCAAGAAAAACAACTTGATTGGGATACCTTATACCTTATTGCCATTGACCTGGCTGACTGGCTCAACACCACGTGACCTCCATATTTAGCATTTGCCAGGTAAACAGCAATGTTAAATATGATGTTAGGTTTTCAGTTTTAATTGTTATGTGAGAGTGAGTTTAAACGTTAAACAAGAAAATGGATTCAGCTAAGGGACTTGTGATTACATTACACTTGTTCATTACTCTCATGCCCAAAGTGTATAGGCAGGTGTCATCTGGATGTCTGCCTTGGTATCAAGATAAGTACTGGTCTTTCTAAGCACTAAACACAATTAAAAAAGCCTTGCATTCACTAAAGATGTAATTGAATTTGTTACCAATGAAAATCACATCGTCTAATGGCAAACTTAATAAAAGAAAGTCCTCACTGTGGAGTGTTACATTATTTTCAGTAGCACTACCGTAGTACCGTAGCCTATGGTAGCCTGTACCATACTTAAGACAACGTGTAAAACGTTGACATTTACAATAACCGTTTTGACAAGGCACATGTCTAAATAATTAATTTGAACGATGTTATAATTACACACACACTGTACCGTATATATATGACGATGCTTTTCTAGGATATAACGATCATTCTCAACCTGTTTGGTCCACATTACGCTAGCAGCTGAGCTCTCGTCCCCCTCTTCCATTTGCTTACGATAACAGTCGTTCGCAAATGCACAATCTTTATATAAATAGCTTTGCATACAGAAAAACGACTTACAGATTCCCGAGTAAAGAACAATAAAAGCGACGAGCCGCGTCATCGCCATCTTGTATCCTCTGATTTATCGGCAATAGATGCACGCATAAGCTAAGCTATGTGGGACTCAGCACCTCTGAGGTATAAGGATGAGGTAGGCGAGACTGCTGGATGTTGCCATCGACGAGTTTCCATAGCTACAAGGGCACCAGGCGGAAAAAGGATGGTCCATACCGGAAATACCTCTACATAATCGATCACGAAGATTGACATTGTTTTTAGAGCTCTCTGCGAAGTAGTCGACTTGTTAGACCGTTGACATTTGATATTAAACACCAACATCATACCAAAACCAACAGCTGTGAATTTACCAAATATCTGCAATACATAATACAATAATGCCGACTGACTGACTGACCTATACAGTAGTCAAGTCTATTAAGGAGCATGTAGACCTACTACTGGTAGCCTATGGATTATTTTTGATCGATTATGCTATTTTGGAGTCTCGAGCGCATGACCTTCGCGCTGGGACTACTATAGGTAATTTGGATCATAGGTAGATCAATGAAAAAAAAGATTCACTAGGGAAAGGATGGCGCGGGGGTTATCCACCTGGCTGGGTTCCTCCCCAAAAAACAGCAGGTGGCAGTATAAAATCAAATAGCCTACTGCTGTATCATGCCACTAATAGTTTAGCTTTTAAAATGCAATTGTTGGCTATTTATACATGTATATGTATGCCTGTAGGCTATATTGTCTATAGGCTACTGTGCATTTAGACTAAGTGCATGCACCAGTACCGCCAGTACCGTGGCATATGACTAGGATATACTGTATCTGTAAAACAAACAAAATACAAGAACTATTAAATGTTTCTGCAAGACCTGTGTGTGGGCACCAATGCCATAGCCCTTTCTGTGTCATCATATAGAACTGTATTGTTGTAGAGTATACTGGATTAAAATACTTAAATATCGTTATTAAAATATAATTTTAAAAAAGATAACTCGTATTGACAAATACTTTGTTGTGAACCTTACTTCTATATAAATATCCATCCATACAAACTAGCCTGTATGTTACATGAAGTACTACTACCACACCCAGATATCATGAGACACGAACCATGCATGAGTTTACATTAACACTTTAAAGTAACACTTGGGAGTATTTATAGGCTTCACAGGAAAGCTGAGAGACTATGGAATGCATGACAAGAATGTATTTGTGGGGTTAGTTATTTTAATTTGAGAGGAGTCATAGCCCATATATATATACCACTTTCTCTAGTGAATAGAACATTATTGAAATCAGATAGTTAAATTAATCTGTAGCTATAGTGAGTATAGCACGATCTTGAATAATGAACAGAGAACCTTGGTAACCTTCAATTATTTCAATAGGTTTGACTAGATATTTTAGCATGTGTAAAAGTGATCTTGATATGAATGAAGACTAGAGCAGCAAATAAAATATAATGTAAACAGCATAATAATATAAAACATACATAATTGTAACATTGGGAAGTGTAGGCCTATCACTTGAACAAACTTGAGCAGCTTGAAATTAGTTTCTCATGCTGTCTGTAAAGAAGGTATGTTGCTAAAAAATATAATGATTGTTCTGCGCTGTTGAACTACATTTGAATTACATGGCAATACAGATGGTGCCTGCCTTGGAGTCTTTTCCATTGCACAGTGGCAGGCTACAGATTGCAACAATTCCATTCTGCAGAACAGATTGAGATGTCCATATCTGTACTTCCACTCCATCATTGTGATGGGTGGTTCACACGTCTTGTCACCTGCCAGTGAGCTATGTAATTGAAAATAATATGACATCCTCGTAAGAAGGGGTAGCCTTAAGCATACTCTACAAGCAAAATGTGAATGAATCCCTGGTGTGTACTACAACAGAGAGCATGCCTGCAAGAGACGTACAGTAATAGGGTTAGGTACAGTATACTTACTCCAGTAAAACAAGAAACTTTGGTGAAGTGATCATTTACCCAGTGACAAATCTGACTAGAACATATTTTTGTGATCATTTAGATAATACTATAGTATGAAGAGTATATATATTTTATCGCACATAATAATGTAAAGTAAATATGTGATGTATAATATGTTACTAATAGCAACAACAATCCTCTTAGCAAACAACTGGGATGCTAATAACACATTTCTAATCAAGAATTGGCAACCGCAGTGCATCTAGAGACATGGGTGCAATATGGTTAAATAAAATAAAATAAAACAGCTTGGAAGTGCAACCTCTCCGGGAACCATCACCTTATCGTGGTGGAGAGGTTTGGGTGCCCCTATGTAAGTATGTAAGTAAGTAAGTAAGTAAAATGTATTTATATAGCACCTTTCACAGATAAAATCACAAAGTGCTTCACAATGCTTCACATAA
>JAODOY010020089.1:0-17925 GCA_025399855.1 Forbesichthys papilliferus
ATATGTATGTGTATATATATGTATATGTATGTGTATATATATGTATATGTATGTGTATATATATGTATGTGTATATATATGTGTGTGTATATATATGTATATGTGTGTATATATATGTATATGTGTGTATATATATGTGTATATATATGTATATGTGTGTATATATATGTGTATATATATGTATATGTGTGTATATATATATATATGTGTGTATATATATATATGTGTGTATATATATATATATATATGCGATCATGTATTGTATTCAGACATCTCATTCCGTTGTGCTAGAGAAAAGTTCGGTCAGTACTGCCAAGTGTCACGTTCCGTGTTGTTCCCCATTCAGGGTTGACCACTGGAACAACGAGAAGGAGCGTGTGGTTCTCATTACAGACCACTCCCTACTTATTTGCAAGTACGACTTTGTCATGCTCAACTGCGAACAGATCCAGAGGATTCCTCTTAACTTCATAGACCGCATTACCCACGGCGGGTTCACCTTCCCCAAGAATTCCCTGCTCACGTGAGTTCTCTCCGCAAACACAGTCACTTTTAAGAGCTCCTCAGTAGCCGATGACACTTGCACTTGAGTTATGCATCATGCCCGTTTATTTGTTTATAATTTGTCTATGGAACATGTTGTCAGTGAGCTTTCAGTGCTATTTGCATAAGGAAGCCAAGCCATCTGCCACTTCCTCTTTAAATAATTGTCCACATGTATGCTAAGCAAAGTATTGCATTGTACAGTATTGAGTGTTGAGAGAATTTAGTAAGAAATCACCAATTGTACAATATCTTGTAAGACTTCTAAATAACTTACCTTTTAATACGCATGATTGTGTTAACCAATATTGTTATGTTGTTCGGACGCCTAAATAATCTTGTAATAGGAAGACATAACAACAAAAGCTGAGCCTTATAGACGGAGGTAAATTGAGGAAGTATACAATCTTATCTACTTGTAGCAACTTTCAAAACAGATTAAGGTGCTGCACCATACTAACCTGACACACCAGATATCTGTGTCTGTTAAGACACATCCATCTGGGGAGCCATCCATTGAAGTGGTTTCAAGAGGGCAGGCGCTTTCAAAAAATACTTTGCATGTGATTGGACGAACCTGTGAACCAGCGAGTCTGTTGTTATCCACTCTTGCAGTAGAAAAGTCAGGAGAAGAGTGGAAAAATATTTTCCATTGAGAAAATATATTCTCAATGGAATTTTTCTAATGAATTCTAATAAGACGGATGCTATATATTGTATAATCTAGGCATTTTCGATTCAAGTTGTTTTCAACACATCGCATCTAAACCCTGCCTGTAGCTAAACTACGATGCTGATTGGCAAGACAAAGTTTACCGACCTGAATCGACTTAATTTCCAAGCTCTTCAGGCTGATTCTCGTGTCAAAGTCAAACTGAAGTTTGCGAGATCAGGTTGGTCATGCAAGGCTAGCACCATGCATGCAAGGCTAGCACCATGCATGCAAGGCTAGCACCATGCATGCAAGGCTAGCACCATGCATGCAAGGGTTACAGAGAGAGAGAGTGTGTCTGTTATTTTCAGGGAAGTAGGTCCATACTGTATAGCTGCCACTTGCAATGTGCTACCTTCACGAAGAATTAAAACCTGACTTGATGAATAAAGCCTGTAATGTTTGGGGGACTGACTATTTTGGAGGTCTATTATAAATAACACACAAACTAACAGTGAAAGTGAGTAAAACTGTAAAGAGACACAAACCAACCATACCCCTCTTTACATTTGTTTACTCAGTTTAAATTTGCAGGGACAGTGTACATATAGACATTTCTGTAAATGTTTAGCAATATAGGTTAACTGTAGTCCCTGGGCAGGTATACATCCAAATACACAATACATTAAAACAGATAAAGTCAAGCTAGATACAATTAAATAATACTAGTATACGTACAAACTCACACTTGAACACAAAATATACTTGTACATACCGTATATGTACTGTACATATATGCACATAATGTACCCATTTACTGGTCTGTATATTGTCTTTCTGTCTCTCCTGTTTTTACCCAGTATACCACGTTAATTGTTTCCATATAATATAATCCCTGTTTTCGGTCTGAAGTATGCCTACGGCCCTTCAAAGAAGAGGTGACACATTTTTTTTATTAATAATTAATGAATAAGCTATGAAACGCTTTCCCCCGCCCCCCTTTTCTACAAAAGAACACAGTATGTATTATAGTTTCATATTTCATTGACAGTTACGTACTGGTACATTAAACTTCTGCAACGTGTTCCGTGCTGAGGGTGAAGAATACACAAAACGGCCCTTCACCAATATCTGACAGAAAGCATAAAGAACTCCGGAGACTGCTAAGAGCATTTGTGTGATTAAAAACACATTGGTTGTATGGTTCCGACCAAAAATGAATTGGTGTACCAATGAGAGCCTTGCACACTGCCCAACTGACACCAATATTCTAAAATTGACAGTAGTTGGCTACAGTCTTTAGAATGTTCAGAAAACCAACTGCCTGTCCAAATTGTCCAGACTGTAATTCACAGGACATCTCAGACCTTGGATAATGTGGCATGGAAAACAGGGAATAACCTCTCATTTGCAAACAAGGCGAGGCATTACAGTACGTTAGGCTACAAAATGGCGTGCTGCTTGTGGCGAGTTGGGCTTTCTCTTTCCACAACTGTTTTATTTGCATTCCTGAAAATTATGGCACAGTGAAATGAGTAATTGACAGATATACTGTATATCCTCCTAGACACCTTAAATGAAAATCGTGTTTGCTAACATTGTACAGAGCGAGTTGTCAGGAGAATGCAATCATTGCGGTTTGTTGGAAAGCTGTGTAGACGTTCCACAACTCTTCGCGAACCGACTGGACATGTCAAACTAAAAACTCCAACTGACTAACGACGACTAACACAGACTGACGGCGCACACTGATACAACAGTTGCCGTTGGTTGGAGTCGGTCAGCATTTCTGGGCAGTGTGCAAGCAGCCCAATAGTGGCAGCAGCAGGCCATCCTACCCTAGAGTAAATCTGTGACTCACCACTTTGACTTAATGCACTGCACGCCGCTCTATATTCATATGTATGTGTATGTACTTTCTTAAAACCTATAGACTTCAACCTCTTAGGAACGACTGCCCCCACTCGCGGGGGCACACACCCCACTACCCAACCCGAGAGATTTTTTTTTTTAAATATAAATGTCTAACAGTATTATTATACACGTCTGGATAGCCAAGTCTCTCGCCTAGCAATGTAATCTAACAACCATTACCCAAATGTAAGTATTTTTCAAAGTCAACCAGATTAAAACAAATATCATATATAATTCGTAGGAATTATCGCGATTCATTGCCATGACTCGTAAAATATATATATTTTTTAAGTCATGTTGTGTGATTTATCTGGTATTATCGGAGAGCACATTTCCGTGGTTCTAACATTGTTCTCCCCTTGCCGATAGCAGCATGCCTTAGAAAGATATCTTATAAACAATGCGACACGAATTATGCCTTTAGAATTGGAAATTGCGCTATGCGCCTTACATGTAATGCATTCGTTGAAAAAATCTACCCCAGATCCAGCAAAGAATGCTTTTAAAACCTTCATTCAACGCCGGTTCAATCACTCGTTTCAAAGCTTGGCATCCATTTTAGAAAAAAGATGCGATTTGAGACTGCGGTTCTCTGGGAGCTGTAGTTCTATTATGGGGCACTGGCGTCTTTACACGAGACTACTGTCTGCCGAAGGCTATCCTGCTTATATAACGTTACTCGCCTGAATCTCCGAGTTTCCATGAGTCGTTTAAGGGGTCACATGTTTAATTTGGACAATCACAGCTCTGGCTGTATCCAGAGGATTTCAAGTGACGTCATCGTTCGGCAAAAGATGGCTGTCAATCAATTTCTCCGTGAGATCAAATTAAATTATTACACTTAAACTATAGTTTAGTACATATATTAATAAAATGATAACACAAATAAGCACATTTATGAATACTTATTTATTTATCTGAAGTTTTATATGGCCAAACTATTTCAAAATTTCTGCCTTTTTTAAAAAATTTTTTTACACAATGCCCTAATCCTTGAACATATATGCTCATAAGATGTTGTATTGTAGTCATATAGTGTAAAGAAGTTGCTAATGCTTAATTTCCATAAAGTTATTACGTAAAATAGTACATTATGTCAGGCGAAAATTTAAAAAAAAGATAATTTTTCTGTATTTGAGATTAATGTACTGTGTGAGCAGTGTCATCCACATGGAATATGTAACTTGAATTGGAATCTCACATGGGTTATCTACATTTTAATACCAAAATAAGCTTTGTAACTTGTTCAGAACTGCATAAATCCTAACGAATGAAAGGGAATGTTTTTGCAAGGAAAAAAAGGGGAAAAAGGCCTAGTTTTGGCCTAGTTTTTAATCACAAGCTCAGAGTGCCATCCTGCATCTCATATGTCCATTATGCAAACCATGATTTTGATTTATGAACTATTTAATCATTTTTCAGATATGTATCTCTCTCATTCTACCCACATCTGTTGGACCCACATAGAAAAATGTGTAATATGATATGCCACCATCAGCTGCTACACTGATAACATAACTATTTATACAGTATAGGAGCCTCTAATACAATGTTGCTGTGTTGCATCAATGTCTTGATGCTTACGTTACCTGATCATCTGTTTGGATCTTTTCACCTTTTGTGAATAACATTTTTAAATAGAACTTAATTTCCAATTGAAGTTATAGTACCCCTAGAAAGAATGAGCACATATCTCACCCTTGTTTAGTGTAGTTTGGCCCAGGTCTCTCTGTTTAAAGGCACAAAATATCAGCAGTTGTGTCATGAAATACACAATTCTTTGGTTGAGCTTGTCATTTGATATATGGTAGTACAGAAGACTGTTTTTAGTGGTAGGAGGCTGTAATAGGACTAACTGTATTTTATCTGTAGCTGCTTTTCTCCCACATTTTCTACGTGTTCCATAGGAAGAGAAGAACAGTACTATATATTTTCTGGGGAGAGAAAAGGTTTAAGTGCCTTCTTTCCGCACTGTCTAGACAAGCTAATTATGGCAATACCTAGCACATCATTCAAATGCTGTTTCTTTTACTGAGAGGGTTGAGAGTGTTCAGAGATTTAAAGCTCCACTAGGAGTTCCTTCAGTAACTTGTGAAAAGTATGTCTTTTATGAAGTTTGAAAGTAATCCCAGTACTGCAATTCTCTGGTGTGAGGAGATCTGGTGATCAGACATGATGGCGTTGGAGTGAACAGTGGCCTATTTAGCTCCCACAGAATCCTCAGAATTATACCAAAATGCATTTCATTAGTTGTGTCCTAACTGCAAACTTTGTTTATATTTTGAGTGACTCTGTTCCTGACAGATATGTTTACATTTGACTGTAAGGAAGACTTAAAGGATAAATAAAATGAATAGCTCCAATATCATCTGGTTCTTAATGTGATAGTTACTCCTTAGTATCCACAACATTTCTTAATTTCTTCTGGATGACACTAATAAAAGTAACTTGCAGATCCAAACAGCAGAGGGCAGTCTTTACATAACTACTTTAAACAATCATTTGTGCATGCTATGGGCTTATTAGTTCACCAGATGTCATGATCTGCATTAGAACTAGGTTACATCACCAATTACATTTGAGTGCAGACATTTGTACTTTCAATAAGCATAAATGGTTTTTCAGCAGCTCACTGAATACTCTCTGCTGCTAGGTGTATGGTTGAGCAGGAGACGTATGCCTTTGTCTTTATATTAGCTGTGAGAATGGAGAACACCTCCCCAATCATAAAATCACCATGGAATATTAATATGATAAAAATTGAAGCACACACTTATTAATGTTTAGCTGTGGTATAATTCGACTACCTTGCGATTTTGTTTTTTTCTTTTGTTTATTGGATCACATGAAAGCATTGGCTGAAATTTGGCATGCTGTATTTTCAATATCTAATGTATAATTCTAAACTACTTAAACCTACAGTAATAGTTAACAGATTCATTCATTAATTTTTCATTCACTTTCCTATTTACTATGTGGATTTTTCATGCCTAAATCAGTTAGGGAATTCTATCCACCTGATCTATTAATAAATAATCAAACGTTCTCACTACTGAGGTATTCAACATACAGTAAGACATTATAACCAGATGTACAGTATACATATATAATAAATATACTGTTATTTTGTTTTTTCGACACACAGACTAATAGTGTGTGTGTGTGACAGACTAATAGAGTGTGGGTCGAAAAAAACAAATCACAGTATATTTTGAAAACTGGCGCACACTATTGCTAAGACACTTGTCACACATGTGTTATTGGTAGCTGTGTAAACAGTTTTGTAAATCAGTTATCATACAAGAACCTCACTGTCTTGTGTATAGTGTTGTCAGAAGGTATGGCTACTTAAGGCTACTTTCAAAAGATATTTGATATCATTATGACAGATTGTTGGCTGGAATACATGGATGGATGGTTGAAAGATTTGCAGTCTCTATTGAGCAATCAAGGGATTTGTATGTTGGCTTTGAGACAATGTGGGACACTTGCCATGACAACTGAAGCTGGCCTGATATTATCTATTATCTGCTATGTTGACTTATGAGTCCGAAACCACTAAAAGCACAGGGGAGGAATTTTTAGTTGCTTGCCCTAAAGCTTTACTAAGTTTGCAGTGTATCACGTGTGTGTGTGTGTGTGTGTGTTGTATGGATACCACACATTTGATTGGGTGGAACTGTGTGGACTTAAGTTGAAAAGAAAGGGGGGGAATTTGTATTCTGCATTTACTGACTGCTTCCTAATCACCTAATCCATACTGTGTGTGTGTGTGTGTGTGTGCGCATATCATATAATATCTCCTACTGCTTTGTTCCTCAAACTGTCTTTATCATAGATTAAGACTGTTCAATGTTGCGTTCTGATCCTGCGCATGTCAGCACATGCTTCAAGTGTCGACTGCTGCGTATGTTTATGTTGATATCGCAACTTTTAGGCAAAGGTTTTTAAGACGTAATTTGCAGTGAAAGTCCAAACCGTACCCAGCTCTGCCATAGAAACACAGTGAAAACCTTCCAATGCCTCTGGCTTGAAAGCCCATCCCTACTCGGCCTGTCTGGGCTGGTATTTTCCTGGTGATGGCTTACCTGAGGAATTCTCCTCCCTTTTTAAAAAATATATATCCTCATTTATACTGGAGCAACAGTTCTGTGCCCTTACAAAGGGCAATGTATACAAACCTAACCTTCCCACTCTCACCCACTTTTTAGTGAAATGTAATCACAGCCTTTTAGGCTGGGATTTGCCATTGTGCCACTCTGCCGTTTGGCTTTCTAAAGAGCCACACACATGTCCACTCCGCACATTGGCGTGTTCAGATGGTTTGTGTAAACATGGCTCTGTGATCGTGTTATAACGCTGCCCCTCCCTGTGTGACTGTGTCATATCAACGTCTACACCATTATTGTTTAGCCTCAGGTATTTCTTTCTGCTTTGTAGGAAATGCTCTCGTTCAAGATATGCTTGAGAAGTGAGCCAATGGAGACATTACCATGACGCTGTTATATAAACATGGGCATGCTTGGGAAATGTACATGCCATTGATATGAATCTTTGATAATGTCTAAATTGTGTGTGTATGTTAATATTTCCATTATCTGACCTCAGAAAACTTGAACAATTTAAAAACAATACCATTAGTGCTACAGTATTGGATGCAGTAATGTTCACCTGTGCAGTTGATCAGGCTACTGCTTCTAGTTTCTCTCATAACTCTTGTAGTTACGTAAGATGCTGCTTTGCTGCATCTGGCACAGGGAGTCTTGAATCTGTGCAGGGCACAATTAAATCATGACAATCAAGGCATTCTGGAGCGAAATGTGCTGCCCAGTATCAGGAATCTTGGTCTCCAGTCAAAGGTCATGGGTCCTCCAACAGGATAATGACCCAAAACACACAGCTAAGAACACACAAGAATGGCTAAGAGTTCAACATTGGACTATTCTGTGGCCTTCTATGAGCCCTGATCAAAATCCTATTGAACATTTGTGGAAGGAGCTAAAACATGCAGTCTGAAGAAGGCACCCTTCAAACCTGAGACAGCTGGAGCAGTTTGCTCACGAGGAATGAGCAAAATACATGTTGGCAGGTGCAGACGTTACAGAAATTGCTTGATTGGAGTAATTGCCTCAAAAGGTTGTGTAACAAAATATTAAGTTAAGAGTACAATCATTTTTGTCCAGGTCAGTTTCATTAGTTTATTTATTTTTTATTATTCTGTTGAACTACAATTCAAACACTGTCTGATTTACATTTGTTAATGTTCAGTACATTTTTCTTTATTACTTTGGTCAGTTGTAAGTTATTTTAGTGACTTTTATGGGTTTTTCTTTCTTTGACAAAAGGGTACCAACAATTTTGTCCACGTCTGTGGACAAAATCTCTGCACAGAATGTAAACCAGGGCGTTGCGTTATTTTTGTGAGCAAATCTGCTGGCTTTAAGAGCTCGGTTTGCTCTCAGCTAAATAGAAGCCTTTTTGGGTTTCGTCTGGCTAGAAAGAAATGTCTCTGGGAGGGGTTCATTATGACCTGTTTACTTTAAAATATGAAATGCAACTAGGTTTTAATCTAAACCTGGAAAACACATGATTCCCTTAACATAATGTGCCTTGAATAACAGCAGCTTAATTGTATTAATTGTTTTAGTACCGTTGCTTGTGAGTTCATGTACATTAGGCCAGTTTTCAAACCACTGAGCAGTATTTTGAACATGAATGTAGTAGTAGACAGTAGTAGACTTTTATGTGGTTACTGACAATGATACTCTAGTAACTAGTCTATTAATCTACAGTAGTGCTAGGTACTCAAACTAATGTACAGGTCAGGACCCAATATTTTATATTTGACATTTTGTATGTTATCTTTAGTAAAATACAAAATACAGTGCATGCATTGGGGCACTTGTACACCTGCTTATTAATATCTAATCAGCCAAGCATGTGCCAACAACTCAATTACTAGAATCATGCAGACAGTGGTTGTGAGGTTCAGTACCGTTAAGGCCAATGCCCACTGAAGGCGTCGACGCATGTTAAGAGACGCCAGAGTTTTAGAACTAGTTCTTTTTAACGGGGCAACGCCCACTGGCAGCGTCTGACGCCCGTCAACGCCAAGGTTTAGAGCGCGGTTCTATTTCGTGGGCGTCAAGCCATAAACATGCATTGAATACATGCAGGTTTCTGAGCTCCTCCGTCAATTTGACTTTTGACCATTCGAACGTTGCATTCCTGGACGCACCGCCGAACGACGCGGCCAGCGCGCGACGGCCTTTAGTCGTTCAGACCAACAGTCAAAATGGGTAACAAAACTGAAGTGATTTTGAGACGTTTCTCAGACACTCAACGTCTGGTCTCCTCAGACGTCTACCCACAGCAGGCTAGATGTTACAGAGAATGGTGGGAGGAAAACAAAATACACACAATACAGTTGTTGTTTTTTTTGCTAAAACCGCCTTGTTACAGTAATGAGAGAGATCAGAGTGGACAGACTAGTTCAGACGACAGTAACCCAAATAACCACGTTACTTACAACAGTGGTATGCACTGTAAAAGCACACAACTGGCTCGACCTTGAAGTGGACAGGCAAGACTGATGGCTGCTGTTTATTGTTGTGTGGTTACACTCTAGATTTCTATGCTGTTTGTGTGTTAAAAGAAATGGTCTGACAAGTCTTAACCCTGTGTGGCGTTGCTGTTTTCAGGCGAGAGGGCGAGGGTTTGCGTGTCTTCTGGGACCGTCTGAGAGAGCCCTCCTTCTCATCCAGGTGGAATCCCTTTACCACCGACTACCCATTCATCACCTTAACCTACCATCCTGTGAGGAACGTCAATGAGAAGTTCACAGCCCTCTGTGAAGTAAGTTGAGACTGCTAATAATTAGCGCCTCTGCTATGTTATGGCTAAGCCATATATAATGCAGCTAAGCGTCATCAGCTTGGTACCATGCTAATAATCATACTCACTATACAGCACAGTGTTTTATTCAATCTTCATGCCTCGAAGTAAATAACTGCAGGTCTTGGCTCTACGTTTATGATAGATGAAGGTTTGGCTGATCGTTACTAGAAGAAATGACATGATAGAAATGATAGAGAACCAGCAAAGTCAATTGCTAAACCTTGAAAGCGAAGACCTTTGTTTCATATCCGTGTCCATTTATTCAACCACATGTTAAATACACTGTCAACTCAGAAAGTCACAGACCCAAACAAGTGGTGTGTAAAGCACTGATTTAAAAAAAATTTTAAATCTACAAAACAACTAGTTTATTTCTTATGTATCAATTAATATCTAAACTTGTGAATGCCTTGTTCGGTTTGTTTTACTTTTGGAGTTGAGACAGTGTGCAGATAACAGAATAGTGCTTTGGCTCTTGACCTAAACATTTTTACTTTTCACCCTACAATACAAAATCACCCCGTAATTCTTCAACATACCAAACAGCCAAGATCATGTAACTATCTGGAATTGATGTTTCATCACTTTACATTCACTGACAAAGATTTTAGATATGATTTGATAAGACCGAACACCTTAAACTCATTCACAAAGCTTTAGATTTGATATGATGAAATATAACAATTTAGACTCTATATATGAGAGAACCTTTTTAGGATGAGATCAAACATCTTAATCCACATAGGCTGTAAGGTTTCTCATGAAGCCTACTTTCCATTCTGGTCTTCAGATCCAACACTTCCGTGAGCAGCTTAAAGAGGCAGCCCAAAAGGCCCATGCTGAGAAGCCAGTTCCTGGTAAGGCTAATGGCATCATCGTGCTGAATCAGACCATCGAAATCGAAGCATATGTGGGCCTGATGTCTTTTATTGGAAACCAGAACAAACTGGGTTACTGTCTGGCTCGAGGAAACATTGGGTTCTAACTGTGTTGTTTCTGTTTTTCTTCATGCATACATTGTGTGTAATTGTATACTGTACTTGTTGTTCCTAGTTATGTGTTACTATAGGTTCCCTATCAAGGTTTGTGGTTAGAAAAATCCAGTAAACTAATCCAGTAAGGATTGTGTGACTAATTTACGGATGTATCTTCCCACTCTCCGATGACCAATCATATTAGTGCAAGGTCAAAAACACTAACTGAAATGTTTCTGCTTGAAGGAAATTTGAAATGACTAATTTGAATATGAGCATTTAAAATGTTGGTGGTTTTCTGGTGTGCATTATGTAAACTTGGAAAGAAAAAGGAGGGTTACTTACATCATCATTGTCAAACTATTCTTTCAAAGTTTTAAATATGAATATTGCCTTTGACCAGCATGTGACTGCTCAGAAATATGCATATTTCACCAGAGGAGTACCTGCTGCTCTAAAGGAGCTTTATTTTTCTGTCCTCGGTGATATGGTAATTTGACTCTTTCGCAATTGTAGCCGCCTTTTTCCACCTCCAGTTTCTCAGGAGCTCGTCTCCATGCCGCTCTGCTCCTTAGAGATTCAACGAAGCACGAGGCTGTGTTTGTCAGTTGTGTTTTATCACTCCAAGTGTATTATTACACTGCATAAGATTTTGGAATTCCCCCCCAGATTTGTATGTTTACCTCCTATCCACCATGTCTGCACGGTGTGTTTCTGTTTGGCTTGTTTTGTGCTGCACAAACCAAACATCAAGCGTAATGTTTTACATGGTTTTTTTCTGTTCATAGATTTACATGACCGTGTTGACTTTCCCTGTTAACAGGAGACCTATAGAAAGAAAAATGTGACGTACACAACAAGAAAGTAATATTACTTTTTAATGTCTTTCTGGACTCATATGCACTCTGTAATTAGTTCACACTATATACTGATAATGGCCTTAGGATCTGTCGTGAATGAGAATTCTTTTGTTTTTGTTTTATATCTAATATTAAATGTTTACATTTTGATCCTGTATCCCCATCAGCCCTAATTTGTGTTATGATGAAACTTTACTACGTCTGCTAAATGTTGTTTTCATTCCAACCTTATCTCGTGTAGAATACCATTCTCTGAGCAAAATCATATGTATAGATAGCAATACACATATTTAATCATTCTCAAGAGGAAATGGGGTCAAGTGGCCTACCTAGCATATAAAAAACAAAAACATGCAGCTGTTATTCCAAAGGGTAAAGTTTATGTTGAAGTTCAGCACCTTTGGGATCGTGTGTCATAACCCTGGGGGTGGAGGGGGTTAAATTATCATGCTTCCTCCCAGGATAAGGATGTCTCTCTAATCCTGGATCAAGCCTTACTGTGCCCTGGAGCAAGGTACTTCATCCATATTTTTGCTCTTCATGTTGTAAAATATGTACAAAATAACAGAATAAATGCAAGATAAATGAGCCGCTGTGAAGATGTGCAGTTTAGGACCCTTGAGATCACTTCTCTACGATGTCAACATTGTGTTGCTTTGTAGTGTTTATAAATGCACAGCACTCTGCCCCAAATAAGTCTCCATATTTAATATATATAAATATGCTATTCTTTATTTAATACAGCTATGGCTATGAATTGGTTGGAGCAATAACTATAATAATCCCCTACATTTATTTTAATGTTTTTGTCTTCATTGAATGCATATTAACTGACAATATATTCAATTTGCAGGGAATTATTTTTATATAATTACAATTGTCTACAGTATATGAACTATACTGAAATAAGGCTAGCATTTTATATTACCAAATAAGTGGAATATTAAACCTTATTTGGCAATTCAATATATGAAGAGCACCGTATGGTTAACATCAAAAGGCAGTAGTCTGTGTACTGAAATGTAACAGACTGCTGCCTTGCTGTTAACCATATGGTGCTCTTCATAGGTTTTTCGTTAGGTTAGCTCATGTCTTCAGTATTACATTATTCATATCATACTGTATCACAGGTGAAGAATGATGCATACACCATCAATCATCTTACAGGTTTCCTAATTAACACGTTCTATTCTAGAGAGGTAAGCCTGTGCCTGGGGCTAGCATAGGACTTGGGCTTTAGCTCCGTAATTTTCCCCTAGCATTACCTCAAAAAGATTTTTTGCAAGTTGCATTTCTCCACTTTCTAAAGAGTTGTCAAATAATGTCAGGAGCCCCAAGAGAATTAGCAAACCTGGCACATTGTTAACATGGCAAATGTTCTAAATTATCTAAACTGCCCCTCATGTATACCGTATTCCCTAAAGTAGTAACCCACAATTTCTATAAATAACTTAATTAATAACTAATAATAATTGCGATAAAATTAAGGAATTAACACCACTACTATAATACTATTTACCATAGAAATTTTTGATGTAAAACTGCATCTCAAAATACCGGTAGTGTGATAATATAGAACAATTATAAAAAAATATATAGAACTATCTAAACTTAACTTAAAACCACTCAATATCATTTAATATAAGGTACATTAAGTAGCTTCAGCTAAAAAAAAAACAGAAGCTAGTTGTAAATACTCAGGTCAAGGTCAAACTCTAGTGGAAGTTTTTCTCTACCAGCTTCAAGTACTTTTTTCACTCGATTGTGAAGCAAGCTAAGATTCTCATTGCCCTGAAGTGGAATTTGATTGGCAAAGTGAGAGGTTTAAAAACTCTCTATCAATGCTTGTGACCCCGGGTGGCTCCTGCTAACACCCAGAACTGCCTCGAATGCCTGGGGCGAGTAACATAAGACAAATTCTGCGAGACACTCGTAGTCATGGTGTGGCACGCAGCCTTCTCTCTCCGGAATACCTTCAAAGCCCTCAAATACGGCAGCTTGGATACCATGCTTCTTTTTCACAGGTCATGTAACCTCAAGTCACCATTTTTTATTTCTCTGGCCTCTCTGCGGCTTGTTTGTTTGGTAAACATGCAACACCTGTCAAAGGAATGCTGGTTGCTAACGGGGTCCGAGTCCAAACGCATTCATTATTTTCTTGACAGTTTCCCACTTCTCGCCTCTGTTCACGTTCCATCTGTTGACCTTGCGCTGGTGCGAATACAGTAAGTGTGAAGCAGTCAATGTGTGCGCGTGCGCGTGCACGTGTGTGTGTGTGTGTGTATGTCTGTGCGAGCGCATTTGTATTCGTGCCCCTGTGCGTGCGTGCGTGCGTGCGTGCGTGCGCATGTGTGTGTATAACACACAGGGATGTGGGCTACTGGCTGCTGGGCTGAGTTGCTCTCGTGTAATGAAGACGGCACTAGTGTTTTTATTTATCTCTCGTTGTCTGCTCCCACCCTCAGCTGTCACTGTTGTGTCTGGAACCCTGTGCTGAACCCAGCTTGGTATGGGACACTTTGGAAACGTGTCAAATCCAGTAACCCTCCCAACTATGTAGAATGCTAGGACACGGAACACACCCTGGATACTTACTATGGAAAACAGTAGCTATGAGGAGCACGCAAGACGTGTGATCTCAGCTGAATGCGCTGCGTGTTCATGTTTGCACAGCGCTCAACAAAAACAACTGCTGTTTTATTGTCTTTTGTGGTTATATTTCAAACCAGGATAAACAATTGGAAGATAAACAATTAGAGAAGACAATCAAATCTGCAGATTTGATCAATATTCAGTATGATATATATATATACACAGTATCTTATATATGAAACCTAATATCCAAACTGCTGATAAAAAAAATACTATTAAAGGTACAAAGTATTTGTGGCTACTGGGACGCAGAGAAATTGAATCCACTCTTGCACACATGGGGACTCCAGGGGTTTGTGTGCATGCGCACACATTCGTTGACCAATCACTTTCTTTCCGTTTGAATCCATGAAAGTAGTTCTTAATGCCAGATATTTGTTCTGATTAGAAGTAAAGCCCTCTTCAGGTAGTGGTATTATTTACACTAATGGTAATATCCTTGGTGAAATCAACCTGAATACATTTAAAATGGCAAAAATTATACTCTATTCACACACAACTGCTGTAGCAGGTTTTCATGCAGAATAATAAGGAACGATTTGTAAAAAAGTTCAATATTGTCTTTTTTTCAAATGTCGTGAAATCAGTAGGAACATATTGTTTTTATTTATTGTACTAGGAATTAATCCGCATCAGAGGCACGCCATTCATTTGACGAGTGGAGGATCTGTGGAATGGCATGGCACATATCTGGTGCCAGGTTTGCCCATTGGTTTTAGTTGGTTTGGGCTGCTGGCAAGCTGAAGCTAAGCAGTGTTGACAGGAATGAGCAGAGAATAGCTGAGATAGATCAGAAATATCTGATTTGAGCTCCAGGAATGTATTGGTGCCCTATTGGCCCTTACTAAGCACAAACTGCTGACGCACACATACGCACATGTCATAGGCACACACCTAAATGCCCACTGCAAAGACTGCAAACACTCCAGTCCTCTGTGCATACACACCATGACTCTCAACAATCTAATCCCAGTAAACAAGACTACAACTTGTATCGTTAACTCCCAGCCCCTCCCTCAACATGAGATCTACAGTATGCATATGCATTTCATGTTACACTACAGATTTAGATTAAGTTGTTAGCAATTGCATTTGAACAATTTGTGTTCAGTTATTTATTGTTTTCTGTTTATTACATGAATTCAAGACTTGTATTTATATAATCATGACCTATTGCCAGAAGGGGGCAGTAACTGTCAACCACCTCAAAATGTGTGTTTTTTTGAGTCAACAATTTATGGGGATATGGCTAAACAATTTTAACCAATAAACAAATATAACAACACATTTGCATACACTATTGAAAACAAATAATTGAATGAACTATAACAAAGCTATATTAAAGATAAAGTCATGTTGAAATATCATGAAATCATCAGGGCCAGCCCAAGGTTTGTCATGTGGCCCCTCAAACACTATTACCGCCTTTTACATTTCTGGTAGGGTTTGTTTGTTGTTTGTATATTGACTTTTGTGGTTTGGGCTTGCTTGTTTGTTTGTTTGTTTGATGGTTTGTAGTGTTATTCGTATTCTACCCATTCTGATGTAACATCCCACTTGTAAAAGAAATTGTACCAAGCAACCGTCTATTAAGGTATGGAATGACACAATACCCATAAGTATTATCCTTTAAGAATGTTAATCGCACTGGCCTGAGCGGTGATCATGTCTGCCTTAAGGGCCTGGTTCCTCACCAAGTGGAGAAGTTTATGAGTGAGGTTAAGATGTCAGGCCAAGCCACGGTTAAAGAGAGCCCTCCTTTTACTGTCTCTGCAGCCTGACCTCCAGGAGGGAATGGGGGGGTAGAAATGTGATTGCTTGACGCTAAGTGAGTGGCCTGGCTCTCCCTCACACACACACACACACTGACTCCTCCATCCAACACCCTGAGGCCACTGTATCCCCAGCAACCGCAGCTTGCAAATATGTCCTTGATATGGCTGGCATGTCATAAGCAGATGTCCTAGTGGCGGGAGATAAATTTGAGAGCAAGGAGATGTCAGGCTGGCAACAGCTGTGGGCTACAGTTTCACCAGATGTCCGACGTTGCCATGCCTTCAGTTGATGCGGACTGACTGCCCTCCGTGGACGGACTTTACATGCGCAGTAAATATTTGTCTCCTGTCTCCACGCAGAAGTTTGTACGAGGCACAAACCAGAATTATGTCGCCACGGTTCGAAGGGCGAGAGCAGGCGTGATTTACAGGGGGGGTTTTCAGGCAGGCGTTGGCGGGATGCTGTTCTATTGTTTTAATTAGAAGGACAGCTGAAGCTGCCATGTTTTAACAGTCGGCGTGAGAATAAATGACCATGTTTAACCTAGTACTAGTCAGCAGTGGTTTTAAACATTTTGAAAAGAAGTAAAAAAAAAAGTTAAAAAACTGGAACTTTTTTTAGAATAGAGAACAAAATATATAAAAAGCCATAAAAAATTATAGCTATTTAATAAAATGTATGTAATAAAGTATTTTAAGAAAAAAATGAATGAAATGTAAAATAAAACCCACTGCAATGCCAGTGAGTTTTGCCCTTTGCTTTGGACTCTCCCTGCCTGCTGGGGGCGCTGTAGAAGCCAGTAGGTGCCAGCAGGGCTCGGAGAGACTGCTAGAGGGTGCTAATGGCTGCAGTGGCTCAGAGACAGGGTTGACAGGAGGCGCGACATGTCCTACATGGCCTGGGCGCAGAGCGAGGGCTTTGGGCCTGCAGCCTGTAAAGAGATACAATCATACCCCTCCTCCCCCTCTTCTCCCAGCGCCGCCACAGTCCAACGATCCCTTTGGTATTGCTTAAATCTAGTCAACTTCCTTGAAGTTGTTTTGGTAAGTGTGACTGCGTGGTGAGAATGACTTGTGTGTGACTAATGGTGACATGGGGCTCAGTGGGCGTGATGATGGTGTGAGTGTGTGTGTGTGTGCAAGCGTGTGTGTATTTGACAGCTAGAGATGGGGGTCAGATACACATGAAAGCCTTTCTCATCGCCTCTCATTACTAAACCACCTGCAGACCTCAGCAAAACACAACGCTGCCGTCTAGAAAGAGCCACACATAGATCCTTTATTTCTGGCCTTTCTGGCTTTCAGCCATGACAACGCTCACATTGGTTACTTTGTGCATTTACCAATTTAACCCCACCAGCACCACCACCTTATCGATTATTTTTTAATTTTTTTCTTTCTTTATTTTTTTTGTTCATGAGAATTGTATCCAATGGTGCCGGAGGCGTGTGTGCGTGCGTGCGTGGGCGCGTGAGTGTGTGTGTTACAGTTACTTGGCTAGGCACCTTAGAGTGTTAAGGGTGGGGTGGCGCTGTCCTTGGAAAAGCTGACTACAGGCATAACCATCGCTTTTTCCACTGTTACAGAGAATTACTTTCAAGGATGAACCATAGCAAAAAGAAACACAACCAATTTTCACATTCTTTCAAACTCGGGGG
>JAODOY010020100.1:0-25160 GCA_025399855.1 Forbesichthys papilliferus
TATATATATATATATATATATATATATATATATATATATATGTGTGTGTGTGTGTGTGTGTGTGTGTGTGTGTGTGTTTGTGTGTAATGTCTTTGCTACTCTATATAACATTTAATAGCTATTTATCTTTATAGCAATGTTGACTTCTCGGTTTCTCAGTCTTTGATATGATATGTCCCTTGAGGAATGAAACCATCATTAAATCACATGAATTTGTTTTTTATTCAGGTGATTATTTCAGAGAGTTTATCACCCTGCATCATGGTGCTGACATCTACCTGCCATGCCATGCGTGTGAGGTTACCACGGTTTAACATTGTACGTAATGACGTATTATGCGTGTGCTATACACGTGGCGCCCCACTTCTATTTCACCTTCACTTGACTTTGTCAGTGAGGTCCTCTCAGCAGCAGCATTGACAGGGATGCGTGTCTGTCTCAATACTGCCCCCCAGTGGAACCTTCTGGTTTCTGGTTCATTGTATGCTACCAGACTCAACAACTAAATCGTTAAAAATATATAGGAAGGGCATTACATTCTCTGGCAGGGCTATCATTTAAAGTGTATTTTTCTATTTACTATTTTAATATAAATTATTCAAATTGAATAACAGCATAACTGAATATTTGGTAGATCCACTGAAAAATGTAATCTTATCCAAACATTTACTTAGTTTGAGCTGGACTGCGGACAAACTCTGAAGATGATGATTACTGTCCTTATATGTAGCAGCTGAGATAGCTAAACGGAAAGGAGATAATTTTATGATTTTACTTGTGTGTGTGTGTGTGTGTGTGTGTGTGTGTACGTGTGCCATGTAAGTGCACACATACAGATGTACTGGACCATTCTGGTTAACTGAGTGAACCCATAGGTCAGTTATTGATGTTTCTGTGTCATTTATATGCCTGACCTTAACATTTAACCTTCTCTTTATTTTTTTTTGCTTACCGCCCAGTTAAATAGACGTGTTTCTTAAAATGTCTTAAAGCTACAGGGATGGATGACCAGGGAAACCAGGAGGACACAATCCACGAATCTCTGCTAATGTATTCCGCTTCCTCTAGGCCTTAACTTAACTTAACTGAACTTAAACCAATCCCCTCCAGTGAAACGTGGCAAAACACTTGCTCGGCCAGGTGTTGAATACAGTTGTGAGCGTTTTCCCACCTCCTATTCTCTCCTCACTTCATTCTCTTCTCCCCCTCTCACTTCCTTTTATTATCTCACCTCCTCTTGTCTGCCATCACCTCCTCTTCCATATCTTCTCCTCTCCTCCCCTCTTCTCTCCTCTCCTCCCCTCTTCTCTCCTCTCCTCCCCTCTCCTCTCATCTCCTCCCCTTTCCTCCCCTCTCCTCTCCTCCCCTCTTCTCTCATCTCCTCCCCTCTTCTCTCTTCTCCTCTACTCCCCTCTTCTCTCCTCTCCTCTCCTCTCCTCCCCTCTTCTCTCCTCCCCTCTCCTCCCCTCTCCTCTCCTTTCCCCTCTCCTCTCATCTCCTCCCCTCTCCTCTCCTCTCAATATTGTGAGTTGACAGTGTTTTGCATTGTATGCTTGTAATGAGATGAGAGAGTGATACTAAGTTCTGTAGTCATGGCTACAGAACACGATTTCAAACATTCTATGTCTTTCTTTACCTATCTCCATCTTTCTATTATAGATTATAAATGGTCAGCAGAGACATACTAGAGCCTCCAAAAATAATAAGACATACTTCCTCCCAATAAGGTAAATATGTAACATTATGCAACTATTGAAATGATTCTCAGGTTGTTGCTTTCATCTTTTTTGTAACATATTATAACTGCTGTGGCTCTGTCTTCCAGGGAACACAGTGCCTGTTCCATGACCTTTAGGGGGATAGCCAGCCAGGTCTACGCTGAGATGAGAGAGAGAGAGAGAGAGAAGATGGCTGTCTGGATGAGTTCAAGTCCCATGTGCCCTCCACTCTCACCCCCCTCCCCCCACCCTGCCACCCACTATGTTCCCGATCCAGTCCTCAAATCCTGACAAGCGGTGTCTTTAGAACGAGCCACTGCAACAATGCGAAAGCCATGGCCATAAGATGCGCGTGCAGTTTTCATCACATCTGTTTCTGTTGTGGAGCTTCACCCCACCACTGCAGCTGGAACCTGCTCAATGATCTGCATGGTCTGATTCACTCTCTGACTGGATGCTGTTATCAACACACTATTGTCTAAGCAAAACATTCTAGAAATATCCATTGAAGTAACATAGAGTTTCACTGCCAAACTTTGGACTGAAAATCCCCAATGGTCGATTTTAATTTGTTTGGTAAAAATTATATTTATTCAATACAGATTTTAACGGACAAATGTTTGATTAAAGCAAAAGCAACAAAAACTGAAGTCAAACGTGAACGGCTTTTATGGTATCCATCCCATAAAAATAATATCTGAATATCATGAACTGTTAGCCATATGCCTTTGTTATCTCAGTGTGCTCAGTATTGCTACTGTGTGAAACACAAACTTAACGTATGCTGGTTGCTGATATTCCCCTGACCAACACAGACAGAATTATACACAGACACAAACGCACAGACATACACATTAATTCACAAGTAACTTTGGGGTGAAATGTGTTAGGGGAATGTCGTTTATGCCAATGTTTGTCACGTGTTTCTGTGATGTGCTGTCTTAAACATGACCTATTTAAACATATAACAATGTGTAACATCTTTATTACAGTCAAACCACTGGCTACACACACTATATACTGTATGTATATTCCATATATGCATATGTAGCGCTTAGATTTAGTGTTACTCATGGCAATTTTTAAACAGACAATAAGGCCAGATCAATTTGCATGATAAACACCTGAGTTGGCCAAGGAATTAATAAAGATCGATGAGTAGTAAATTAAAATTGATCAGACAGTGCTAAAAGAGAGAGCAGTTAGAATTGTAAAGTTTGTGCCAAGCCTTCTCTTTTTGTACAATGGAAGCATTAGCATACTAATCAATTGAAATGGCAGTGTACAGTTCCACTAGTGTTCCCCAATGCACAGTCTCACACAGCAACAGAAGAACCCATAGAGCCGGGCTGGCGACCATATATAGCGGCAGCACTGGATGAGTGTCTTCTTTGTAAATATATCCTCTGAACACTGAGTGTCTCTCTTGAACTGGTGGACTGATATAGCATTTATGACATAAAGGAATGGCTGCCACTGCCAGTGGTCATTCTTATTTACTACTTCACCAAAGCCGACAATACAAATGACAAAATGGCAAATAACAAAATGCCTTTCTACTGAAAAATATTTGATCTACTGCACTATTAAAGAAAGCAGGTTTATTGGAAACATTCTGTAATGTAGAGTGAGTGAGTTACACTGCATGGCATTATGACAATCCTATCCATTGTTTTTTCAACGACTTCTCTGTGGAAAACGTTGTCTCATCTCCGTCGACAAAGTAAATATTAGCATTTTAACACAAGTTTGTTAAACATCTGTCAATCTATATATCTGCATGTTTGCTTTATAAGCATAGTCAGACTATCATTTTTAGTAAGTCAGATGAAGCACTGCACCCAATCTGGATGCAATCAACCGTCGTCCATGGGGAACACAGATACTGTAAAGGGACCCTTTATTGTGTCTTCACAACCATCTGGCATTCTTACGGCCATTTTAAGTTTTGATCATCAGTCACGTTCCTTAAGAATGTGCAAAGATCTTTATGATGTCATCAATGTGCACCAACTATAAGCTCCAGGAGGACGTTCCCATAGCAACAAGGGAGGGGAGGGCCAGAAGGAGGGGGTTGCTGTAGCAACAGTGCCTTTAGTGTATAGCTTCAGCTCACTGCAGGTACATGGTACTTCTGCTCTTAAAGACAAGCTTTGCAGCCTGTCAGGGAATCAGTCTACAGTATACCAAAATAGCAGC
Organism: Forbesichthys papilliferus; assembly: GCA_025399855.1. Lineage (NCBI taxonomy): Eukaryota > Metazoa > Chordata > Actinopteri > Percopsiformes > Amblyopsidae > Forbesichthys > Forbesichthys papilliferus. Next base: position 3,918 of record JAODOY010020100.1, read on the forward strand.
ATTTCCATATCAAAGTGTGTGTACTCTAAATGTTGTCCCCTTTTCTTTAATAATAATAATAATAATAATAATAATAATTAACTTATGTTAATATATACTGTGTACACTCTTCCATATACACTCTCCAGATAAAACACAAATTCTGTAATTAAAGGTCTTCACAAGGTCACATTTCATAGAGAAACCAGAGGCACCTGCAAGCCTTACTCTCTAATTGCACCACTTAGGAAAAGAATAGCAGAAACCTTGGGTTGGTTCATGAAAAAAGGGGGATTCCCTTTCCGGGACAGCCATGTCATGGATGCTAAGCATGCTGTATCAGGCATTACATAAGACATACTAGTAACTCCCATTTAGAACTCTGTTCACAAAATGTTAAATGCCACCATAGAATAAGTAACATATTCCAATCTAATGGTATGATAATGATATGAGTGGCTTATTGTTATCTGTCCCCTTATGAGTTACTGCTTTAACCTGGCATAAACCCACTACACACGTACCTTGCTTATGTGCTAGAGGTAAATAAACATGCACTGGCTTCACACCACCTATGTTTGTTCTTTTTCCTATAGTGACTTTCCCCCCTTGTGACATTAATACGAGCCTTTGCTGCAGACACCGGTAGAGGCACCCTATTGGTGCATCGTTGCCTGCTGGTTGCTAAGGAGGATGATGCTGTTGCCGGAGCTACCAGCGAGAAAATATCCTCTCTCAGGACGCTGATTGGCTGATCAGCGCCACTTTGCGAATCGTCAGCGTGGGAAACTCCCTCCCCATGTATTGAACATGCAGGTGCACGGTAGCCCACACATGATGATACGAGGCACAATCTAGACGCGCACACACGCGCACGGACACGCACACACCTTGTGTTTTAGCTCTCCTCTCTGGTGTGCTGTGTGCTCTACAGCTGTCCAGAGATGTCCAACAGATGGTAGAGGGATGGAGTGTGGAAGAAGAAGAAGATCTGCTGGATGACTCATCACTCCGTATAGCTGTGACCTTTCTCGCCTATCCCGTTTCCTCCATCAGCCGGTTCCTGTTCCCTCCCTCCTCCCCCCTTTTATTTGGTTGTACTGTACGCACCTCTCTTCTAACCTTCACTCCTGCTGACACGTACGATCTCCTCCTCCTCTCCTCGTTGCCTTCTTTCCCTCTATTGGCACCTTCCCTTTGTAACCTCCTGTGTGAGGCTCCCTCCTTGCTGTTATATAGACTTTAGCTTGATACCCCGCACCGGCGTTGGTTTTGCACCTCTGACACTTATCCTGTCTCCACACTGGGGGTCAGCAGCATTTATCTTTGTACCACATCTTTGCTGCACACACAACGTAGGACACGCACGCACGCACGCACGCACTCACGCACGCGCGCACTGCAAACCAAATATTAAAGTAGTATTGTATATTTATTTTACGGCACAGAGAGGATAAAATGGGTGCGTGGGCATGCACGTACGCAGCATACGCACTTCGTCTAATTGCGTGGCACGTGTATGCAAATAAAGCTAATCGTTCTGAAAGTGTCTGGCTGCCAATACACAATCAAGTAGACGTGTTTTACCGAGCGTCTCGCGCAACATGCACAATGGACATGAAACGCGCGTACATGTTTGCAGTGCTTACACACAGGAGCGTACAGTGTGTATTGTACTAAAAGCAAAAGTGAATTGGAACGGAGACAAAATGCTAATTCTGCTTTGGATTTTTTTGTACTTGTAACGCTCAAAGCAGACGTACACATGTAACTGCATAGTGAAGTACACCTTCCCAATACAAGGCAGGTGTACTGTAGGTGTAGGGGGACAGGGTTAAACAGCCGTGATGGTAAGGGTATTGGATGGATGGGGTTTCCTGCATATATCATCATATGGATGCACGGGCAGACTGCCAAGCTGCCGGTAAACGTTATAGTGTAACATATGTGTCCCTTTATTGACAGTGCTTTTCATTAAGGTTTTCAGTAGATGTACAATATGTGGGCACGTATATACTGTGTGTGTGTGTGCGTGCATCGTCAAATGTACAAATGTAGGGTTGGCACTTCTCATGCCTCCAGTGCAGCAGGACCATTGATTTTTTTCCCGGGTATAATAAAACTGGGCGAAGAATAGAATGTGTAACCTCACACCCAGAATCGATGGTGTGGAGTACTAGCAGAAATAGAGCACACGTCTCACTGTGGAGCCCTGGGGTTCAACAGTCTGCATGCTCTGTAGGAAGGTAATGCACAGCCAAGGTCAGTCTCTAAATATAGTGGGGCCCCTGTGGGCCAGGGAGAGAGACACTTGGCGTAAAGTGGGAGGCAAGGTTGACATCAGTGGACAAGGTGATTAAGCCTCCTTGACATACTGTTAGAGCATGTGGCTTTCAAAGTCTGGGATGAGAGTGCTCATGTAGGGTCGCAAGATGGTTAGCTTATGAGGGATTCTGATATGATGGATCCAGGTGTTGTTTTCTGTACTGTCATTTGCATTTCCAATCTAGTTTGTATTGTTAAACTAAATGCATGCACTGGGGAGGTGGGCAGGGACACATTTGTGGGTCAGAAAGGTCTAAAGTGTCCACAGAGAATTCAGGTCGTCGTAGTGGTCGTTGTGTCGTGGTGTCGTCGAGTGGCAATCTCATTAGGCATCTCATTAGACATTCGTCAAAGCGACAGCATCAGTGCAGTATGTACAGTAGTATAGGGCGTTGCTGGAATAAACATTGAACTGAATGACACAATGATTGTGTATGTTGTGTTGTTAACTTCACTATCATATCTGGAATTATGCATTTGAATACTTTACAGTAATATTCTTTCATACAGTATGGATATGCGTAGTAACAGTTATGTGTGGTATTTGAGCATCATTCTGTGCTTGAGCGCTTGTGTGCGTGCGTGCATGCGTGCGTGTGCATGTGTGTGTGCGTGCGCGCGTGCGTGTCGTCACTGAGTTATCACCTGCTGCAGCAGCGACAGAGGTCGACTGGGACAAAACTCCTCCCTTGCGGTCTGTTGGCACAACTTGAACAAACTCCCTCTCCTCTCCGTTTGTGTGTCTCGCTCCTCGCCTTCTCCCTCCCTGTCTGCCTCCCCTCCGCTCTGTTCTTCCTATAGCAGGGTGGACACTGGAGGACATGCACACCATTCACCTTGATGCACAATATGCTAATGTGTTATGCTAATCAGCTGACATTATATTTTACAGTAATTATGCGTCGCAGAAGTATCCATACATGATAGTAAAAAAAAATGTTTTTTTAAATAGCAAAGCATATATGAAAGATTTTACACTTTATAGTTTTCCCATTTAGCTACAACTTTGATCCAAAGTGATAAAATGTTTGCTAATAGCAGAAGAACTGACTGCATATCACAAAGCAAGCAAAGCCATCCATTTAGAGCTCCCCATACTGTTATCAAGTATAACTTTCAAAAGCAACACAGATTCTAGGTGGGGCTGATGCATTAATGCTGCAGGGGGTTAAGAGCTTCTAAAGTTTCTACATTGAATAGAATAGAACCCGCAATCAATGCAAGTGTTCTGCTGAGGCCTGAAGGTCAAAATGAATCAGAGACAGGAGTAAGAATTTGACCTGCCGTGTGGATAACACTGCCTAACACGACCTCCTTCTGAATGAGTCCTCTGTAATGGGATAGGACCCTCTGAAAGTCCTCTGTAATAGGAGAGGAGCGGAGAGGAGAAGAGAACATTAATTGTAATTGGATGATTCATTACATAGAATAATTGTAGCATGTTGTGTGCTCTCTGTATGTCTTTACATACTATGGTATGATAACAATTGCTCCATTCACTCAACATAATACTGTACTTTAAATGTATACTTTAACCTTGACACGTACAGTACTGTAAGACATGCATCAATCCATTCTAGTAAGCCCTGTCTTTCTCCTTCTGCAAGTTAAACTATAGGTTAGAGGTAATTAACATGCATGGTTGCTTCTGTTTTTGACACCCGGGATAGAATGTCAGTTGCAGTACTCAGTTTAACCTCCGTTTCATAATTAAACCCGCTGCTTTGATTTTACATTCACTGTCAATGAGTATTGAAGAGTTGCATGGTCATCGATCAGTGTCCTTTAGCCAGACCGGCTCATCAGCCTCATGCATACAGAGCTATATTGGCAACATTAGTGGCTAAGACCCTTTTAAGGTCACAAAGAGAAATCGATCCAAAGCATTAGATTGCTTGCGCAAGAAGTCACTTTGGATTTATGGTTGAAACATATTTTAGCATCCAGTATGTTATTGAAATATGTATGTTCCTGAGGAAATAATAACCTCTTATCGAGGTCCATAGCTCAAAAAGCTTGAAAACCATTGAAACCAATGTCCTCATGTTGACATTTGAAAGTGATGCCGCGTTGCGTATTCTATTAAACTTGTCCTTGAGCCAGATACAGGACGAGACTGGGGTTGCAAGGAGACCGAGGAGCAAGGTGCCTCTCCAAGGTATTGTGGAATCTCTCTTTGCCTTATACACACTGTCCTTCTTTCGCTGACTTGTGACATATCTGGATTTCCTCCTGGCCTACTTACAGGCTTCTAAGGAAGAAGAGCAAGGCAGATAGGACTCTCAGTTTTCATTTAATTTGCATTCATTCGTTTAGTTCCTATATTGTCCTTCTGCTACTGTGTGTGTGTGTGTGTATGTGTGTGTGTGTGTGTGTGTGCGTGTGTGTGTGTGTGCGCGTGCAGGTGTGTGTGCGTGTGTGCGTGTGTGCGTGTGTGTGTGTGTGTGTGCGCGAGTGCATGTGTGTGTGTGTGTGCGCAAGTGCATGTGTGTGTGTGTGTGTGTGTTTGCTTGCTACCCAGGGACTATATGGTGTGTTTTCTTGAAGGCCTGTAAATGAGCAGAACACAGCTAACAGCTCACACACAACAAATCGTGTCATGTGTAAGAGCCTCCCTCAGCCTTACTCAAGGCCTTCCTTTCATTTGTTAAACACCACACAGGTGGCACAGGCAAGTTCACACACTGCTGGGCCATGCCACTATACAATACATTGTTAATGTTTACACAGCATGCCCTAACATTAGGCTAGTAACAGCATGGCATTATTATTATTATTATTATTATTATTATTATTATTATTATTATTAATAATAATAATAATTAATACATCAATTAATTAATTTATGTATTTATTGAAGCAATTATAGGATAATTCATATTATCATTATTAATAATATTATTATTAATTTATTAAATTAATAATGTATTCGTGTATTAATTCAATATTTAGACGATGATACGATGATGATGATGATGATTATGATGATGATTATTATTATTATTATTAATTATTATTATAGCATAATAGCTTGGCATATCCACGCTTCTACGTGACCAAGCCTCGGTGCATGTTTTGATATGCTCGTCATCATTGCCGTGGGAACTGAACTTGTGACTTTTAGACGTATTACCACTCATGACTTGACTTATTATTGTAGAATTGTTACCAGTCGGTAGCAGGTGGATCAGCTAGACAGCTGATGCTGCGGGTTTTCGTAAAATCGGTTCCGCCCTTTGGTGCGTTCCCTTTAATGTGTAGCTATGAAGATCGACGCGGCTGGGAGAAGAACGCGCGGTGACGGGGCGAGGCGCGCTCAAAGGGTGTTTTAGATGCGCTGTAATGTTCAGATGCAACCCATAGCCTGCCCCTTAACGTCAACGAGCTGAATGCTGAATTATGAGGGCCGACGCCAGCAACGGAATAACAGGTGGCCTCGATGACAAAGAACGGAGTGATCCGAGGAATAAATACAGTGCTAAAGGAGTTTCCGTGACTGCTCAGTGCTAAACCACCTATACGCGGAGACGAATTGGATACATGCGTCTCAGCGGCAAGATCGACAGGTTGAATCTCTGAACTGCATGTACTGTATCTCAAATTGTTTTCTACAGAAATGCTATGCTGCTTTCTCTATAGTCTATAATGCATGGAGTCATTCGTGTCTGTCGCTGAACGACAGAGGAGAGGGTTGCCATGGCTTGAGCATGTCTGGGCACCTGATTCATTCGCTGCGCTTGCCAACAAACATTACCTGTTAATAAAGATTGAATGGCATGATGCATGAACTTGGCTGTTTTGCATAAACCTGAACAGTGATTCTAAATAGGCTATTTATATCCTATGATTATAAAAAGACTGTTTTATTCCATGGAATGGGTTGTGAAAATAACACTCCAATTGTCGTCGCTGATATGCAACATTCTGAAGCCGATGTGGCTGTTACCCATCAGATAAAGATGAAGATTATAGGCAAAATTACAACATAAAATGAACGAAATACCATTCAATTGCTCAGCGAAACGCAACCTACCGGAATACGGACCTGTTTGTGATCAAACAGGTGATTACAGAAGCATGGACATGCTTCCTAATAATGATATTGGCTGCGACACCTCCCGCAACCTCCCTTCTTTCTTTCCTTGCAGATATCAGACTAGAGGATTACCTTTGCCGCTGTTGCTGGCAGAATAGCCCACTGTTCTGAAGGAAGGGCGTCATATTTAGCTGATCTTTCATCACTACTCTAAGAAAAACACAGTGTTCAGACCCAAAACAGCATCTTATCACTGCCACCGGAACTCTTAGCCAATGCCTTCTGGCCGTTAAGACGCAAGAGGTAGGTTAAAGGTTGTCGAGAAGCTTCGCATCTCCACCTTCTCGCTCGCTCTACCTTCTCTCTGCTGGGCGCCGAAGAGCTGGGACCCCCGGTGATGTATGGCGGGCTGAAAATTTGGAGACGTTGACCGTGGGAGGCTAAGAGCTGACTTATGACTGGACTCTCGAGCTTTACAGCAAGAGGACAACGCCACCGTTGTAAACAAGCCTTCAATCGGCACCAGCGCATCTATAATTTGGTAAGACTTAATGAAGACATCATATGCTATCTTTTGATATTACTGATGATTAATGATTATTGGTAGACTGGGTTTGAAATTTTAACCACATATTTCTGTTTTTACTTATCGTGTTTTTTTGGTTTAAACCATGCAACATGTTAGGCCTCTGTATGTTTTGAAGTTTCATAGCCTACCGCACTGCAGCCAGACATAGATTCTCCGCATGTGAATTTCCAACCAATTTGTCTACATGTTAATATTTCATACAGGGCTCTTTAATAATGCAATACAGTTCCCTTTCACTTTATCTGTAGCCTAATAGCCAAGCTACTAAAATCTTATCTATTAATAACGTGATGGTTCAGTGATTTGATTGAGTCAAGGATCAAATATCTCTCACTGGACAAGGTAAAGGCTAAATTATATACTGCATACTATATAGGGAAGGAAGTAGGGCATTTCACACAGACATAATAATCCATCCAATTGATATGAGCACTCAGCATATAATCATATTTATTTATTGCAATTGCACACTGTGAGAGCTGATACACTATTACTAGATAGTGTATTGATCTTGTGGTGTTGTCATAGAAAAAACTCATAACCAAATACGCAGAGACATAATGGAGCCAATGCTCTTAAATTGTTCTATTGCCCAACCCTGCAAACCTATTAGGATGAACAGCCTGCATGTGCCACTAATATCTAAAATGTTGTTAATGATCTGATTATATTTTCTGTAGAAATATGTGTAACAGGATCTAATATATCACTAATATCTAAAATGTTGTTAATGATCTGATCATATAAATATGTGTACCAGGAAGTCACAGATTTGTTTGACTGTCAATGCAATTTTTTGTGTTGTTAAACACAAACTGCTAAACTGAACTACCAATACTGTACATTTATAAGATATTTACGCAAATGTGTTTCATACAATATACCTTACCAAAATGTACATCTGATTTCCTATGGATATTTATAGCTATTATCAATTGATTAAATGAAACACTAACATGGAAAACAAAGCAAGCATAAAAACAATACATGTTTTAAGATGCTTTATGTCCCTTTAGCTCATACAGGTGTGTCCAGACGTCTTCTTCCTGCGGCCCACGGTGGCCCCGCCCTGTTTGAAAACTGCCGGTTCCATCTCCCTCCATCATGACGGTTGCTACGGGCGACCCTGTGGATGAGGCCGCAGTACATCCTGGTCAGCCTCACGACCAGTATGACCCAGATCCGGACCACGAGTGCTGCGAGAGAGTGGTCATCAACATCTCGGGCCTGCGCTTCGAGACCCAGCTCAAGACGCTTTCCCAGTTCCCAGAGACCCTGCTGGGGGACCCCAAGAAGAGGATGAGGTACTTTGACCCCCTCAGGAACGAATACTTTTTTGACCGCAATCGACCAAGCTTTGATGCCATCCTGTACTACTACCAGTCGGGAGGGAGGCTCCGTCGACCTGTTAATGTGACCCTGGACATCTTCTCTGAGGAGATCCGGTTTTACGAGCTAGGTGAGGAGGCGATAGAGATCTTCAGGGAGGATGAGGGTTTCATTAAGGAAGAGGAGCGGCCACTACCTGAGAATGAGTTCCAAAGACAAGTGTGGCTGCTATTTGAATATCCAGAGAGCTCGGGTCCCGCTCGCATAATTGCCATTATTTCTGTCATGGTGATTCTCATCTCTATTGTCAGCTTTTGTCTGGAGACACTTCCAGTCTTCCGCAACGATGACGAGGACAGGCTTAAAGCTTATCAACCAGTCTACAACTCCACCATCTACTACACCTCTACATATTTTACCGATCCCTTCTTCATCCTGGAAACCCTCTGCATCATATGGTTCTCTTTTGAGTTCCTCGTGAGGTTTTTCGCCTGTCCCAGCAAAGCTGGATTTTTTGGCAACATTATGAACATTATTGACATTGTAGCTATCATTCCTTACTTCATCACCCTGGGCACAGAGTTGGCAGAGAGGCCAGAGGATGGTCAGGCAGGCCAGCAGGCCATGTCTCTGGCTATTCTTCGAGTCATAAGGTTAGTCAGGGTGTTCCGTATCTTCAAACTCTCCCGTCACTCCAAGGGGCTCCAGATTCTCGGACAGACTCTGAAGGCCAGCATGCGTGAGCTGGGCCTGCTGATCTTCTTCCTCTTCATCGGAGTCATCCTTTTTTCAAGCGCTGTCTACTTTGCTGAGGCAGACGAACCGGAATCCCAGTTCAGCAGCATCCCAGAGGCCTTTTGGTGGGCAGTGGTTTCCATGACCACAGTGGGCTATGGAGACATGGTCCCCACCACTATTGGCGGAAAGATTGTGGGGTCGCTGTGCGCCATCGCTGGTGTGCTGACCATCGCCCTGCCTGTGCCTGTCATTGTCTCCAACTTCAACTACTTCTACCATCGGGAGACGGAGGGCGAAGAGCAGGCACAGTACCTGAATGTTCCCAGTGTGCCTAAGGTCGACTCAGCTGAAGACCTGAAGAAGAGTGGTCGGAGTGGCAGTGGATCCACTCTCAGTAAATCTGACTACATGGAGATCCAGGAGGCAGTGAATCACAGCACTGAGGACTTTCGTCCAGAGAGCATGAAAACGGGCAACTGCACGCTCGCCAACACTAACTATGTTAACATCACCAAAATGCGTACAGATGTATAACCTGGAGTAGGTTGGCTGGAGGTTTATTGGGTCAGTAATATTTAATAATGGAATTACTTTTTCCAAAACATGGTACGATAAGATTGACTGGCAGTGAAATAGAGAGAGAGGACCTTATATCCTCCCATTTTCTAAGGAAATAACACTTAATATTGTACCCTATCCCATGTCATTTTGGGAAGGTAGGGGCGTTTTAAATGTCTGCATGGAGTAGTCTTACCTGTGGGACTGTTCACTAATAATCCTTCTTGCAGTGGTAGCATTTAGTAGCCTAACCAGTAATATAAGCATAAGGGGACCACCATTTGCTGCCCTTCTCAAACTGCCCTTTGTAGGTGTTGCACAGGCATACATAATAAATACTGTATTAGCATAATGCTTTTCATGATAATGCTAACTCATACTGTAGGCGAACCGATCATATTAAAATAAGATGTTATTATCACAGTTCTGGAGCATTTAATCTTATGCTCCAACTGCCAAGGCCCTGACTAAGAGAAACAAATCAACATCTCAGAGGTCACAGCCAGGTCACCAAGTGGATACTCTTGGTGAGAAGCGATTGATTATTCCTGATCCTGTTTGCATTAAATAATAGTTGACTGCTGACATCAAGTACACTTGCATTCCTTGTATTGGCCCAGGCCAGTCACCTTGGTCAAGCTAACAACCCATCCAAAAGAGACAAATTTGCTCTAATTCCAAGCCACAGTTGCACCTCATAATTTTCTTGTCAGGGTATCATGATGAAGTGATAAATTTGGATAATTTAGTGTATACACACTTTTAGAGCTTCTGCCTTTCTCATGCTCAGCCCTGATTGTCTACAGGCCTATGAGGGGAAAGGGGGGTCTCTCTCAAAGCAGCGAATGTCTTGTTTATATATTGATGTGCGTACATTTAATCTGTTATCATTTATTGATTCATGCCCTCTTTCAGTAATGGTATGAATGTGTTTATCGTCTGTATTGTGGTTGTGTGCGTGGTGTAACTCCAAAGATTGGAGCAGAGTAGAGTTAGGTGGGGGTGTATTAAACACCATGCCTGTAGTATTGGAGAGGTCCGTACCACAACGTCCAAAGTGTGTCTTTAGGCCCTATTATGCCGACATTAACTGAGCACTGCCCCATTAGACACCACTGCCCAGCAATCACTGTCCTTTTCTCTACTTCATAGCATTCCATGTTGTAAAGATTAACATGTAGTTTGTTCTTACAATCAGTTTTTATCTTTGAGTATATAAACATATAGGATGCTTTATTTGCCAGCGGCTAATTTCACATATTTTCACTTTTATAAACGTATGAGGTCAGCTCGTTTAACATTTTACAATTAAATGAGGCCATTATGGTACAAGTATAAATTACAAGCCTCTGTTAAGGAGCAATGTAAGTGGCAAAGTCATGAAACTAATGTACTGTGTAAGCGCCACTGGCTAATATAAATTAATGTATTGGTCGTCTTAGATGTCAACCACTGGTTTTCAAACCAGCGATGTCAGCTTTTTAGCTGTTGACAAACAACATCAAATTCTAGTTTGTTAAATTGTTTGTTAAAATACTGTTCAAGTTGGCTCGCACAAAATGATTCATATTTTACTGCCCCTGGGAAGTAAATAAAATTCATATAAGTTTTGCATATCTGAGGAGCATGCTAATAATAGCAAAGTGTTTTTATTTGGGTTATTATCCTTATTAGTAGCATTGTTATTATTTCTCGTTGTTTCATCTAATATACAGTATGTTTAGAGTTATCCATATGTTCTCTCTGATAACAGTTACCAGGTCACCAAAGACAAATGTACTGCCACCGAATATACAGTATATTGGAAATACAGTATTTTAGACTGTAAAAGAGGAAAATCCATTCATAATATAATGCTGGAAAATATGTGGTCAGTTTATACAGTATATTCTTCGTTTATCACATTTTAGAAAAATATGATACTAATATACTATTGTAGTGCTGCATGTCCTCTAACATATTCCTCATATTGTAGCATGCATATGGTGTGAATGACACTTTTAAAGAAATCTAGTAGAAAAAAAACTCTATTTTTCTTTGTAAAATACATCAGCTATTTGCAATATGTGAAAGAAAAATGTATATTGCTTTAGAAGCTATATGACGATTGGCATATGCATCCTATTAAAAAGCAGTTAAGTCAGATCATGTGAAGTGTTTGCCCTGAGAAGGTTGTGTTTACATGAGAGAGCTATTTGAAAATCGCAATAAGGATCAATGGAATTAGAAGATGTGAGTTGAGGAAGAAGATAACATACATTATTTATTTGTGAATGGAGCAAAGCCCCAAAAGTAACTTTTAAAAAACATAAATGGTGTCCCAATCTCTTTAGCCAGTATCAGTACCAGTGTCACACACCCAATCCAGTTACTCAATTATAGTGTAGGCTATATTATGTGTAAGGCTTGTGCACTTAGAGCAGAATAACATATTTCTACTGTCAGCTTAATAGGCTAATAGGAATTGTTGGTCAGCCATGTGTATCATAATACTAAATGCTGTCTGAGCGCACCTTGCTAGGTCGGTAGTCTCCTGGAGAGAGCGTGTAAACCTGTATATGTGTGTGTGTGTGTGAGAGAGAGATGAAAGATGGAGGATGTGAGAGCTTTCAGATGTCCGAAGGCTAGGCATATAGCTCTTTAAGGCAGCTTGCTGGCATTTGATTAAACATTGCTCTTTTTGTCTTTAGGCTGTAAACAACCCCAGGAAAAGAAAAGAATGGTACTCTGCCCAGTTTTTGCCAGCCTAGGACACCACTCCAAGTATTTGTTCATGTTATGTACATGTTTGTGCATATAACATGATGACTTCTTCACTACACACTGAAAATGTCCTTCTGTAAGCAGCCTAGTGACATCAAACATGTTTTAGCAGGAAGATGTGTCTCCCTAAATTGGAAGGAGATTACTAGCAGGTTTGGCTTGAAGAATAATAAAGCTATAACAAAAGACTATAATAATTTAATAGCGGCAGCAATAGAAGTGATTATAAGAACAAAGTGACAGGAAATTACCTAACTAACAATCATATGAACACACTTAAAATCTATTACAGTACACGTGTATTTTTTTATTTTATTGACATGTGTTTGTAGATTAATTCATATTTTTCAGTGACGTGAAGAGCTTCTGGGTCAAACCCATATTGTCTAGACAAAGGCGATTGGAGAAGATTGACCAACAGCACAGACCGTCAGGATAATTTCACAACGTAATACCGCTTACAATTCAGGTGCTCTCTATCTCCGGGGTCAGGTGTGCAGTTCAGGTCACGCAATTGTGGTTCCTTGGAACTTAAGAGCCACGTGAATGGACTATATAACCCACTGCCAGTGGTGAACACACATAGCCATGTCAACAAACTATTATCTAAGACTTACAGCTGCTTTCAATGATGTCTTTCCTAAAGCTTCAGCTTTAAAAAACAGACACGCTTCTGCCATGTACAGGTTCCTGTGTAGCAGGGAATCAAAGTGTATGCTTCTTGAACTTATAAGAAAGTAAACCTAGTATTTTAGGTAACTATCTCCAAGTTGTATATGCTCCAAGCACAAAGGATGGAAGTATATACATATATACATATGTATACTATATAAACAAAAAATCCAAAGGGAATTATAATAGCTGTGGGAACTCTGCCTGCTTTTGTTGTCTTTGCAGATACAGTGTAACTAGGCTGTGTTATTTTTGACTGTTTTGTTGTTTGCGTATTATTTTTGCTATATTAATGAATGTTATCAATGGTACACCTTTGAGCTACAGTAAAGGGGCTGAGATGTAAGAAAGATGCACACACACATAAACATACTATAAACATACAAATAGAGACACACAGAGTCATGGCCACAGTCATAAAGCATTAAAATAGGCTACGCTCAGTAATGCAGCCTCTTAGTATGCAGTCTTCTCAAGCCTCAGCTCCTCTACTTTGCTGTAATCTCTATTCATGGTGGCCTATCCTCAGATGTCTGTACAATGCCTGTGTGTTTTCTACCATTGTAACAAAAACAAGGACACAAGAAGCACATTCTCCATTGTTAACACATGCAAAAGAACTTTGGAACGGAATGATTGTTATGCACTTTAAAAAGGACGAAAGGACATAAAGGATATGTGGATTTACTGGGAGCATTTAGGAGAAAAAACTGGAGACAAAATGCATAATTTCATTCTCCCAAATCAGTATAAATATATGAATAATGATATGAATAATAATATCATTACGATAACCTGAAATCACCTTTGTATGTCTCTTAATCGCATGAAATAATGTATGATTTAGACAAGGTCTTTGCTAAGCCTATCAAGTTGAAGCCTAACCTGAATTCATGTTGGAACCCAACCTGAATTCAGGTCCAGTATGGTTAAAGGTTTGCTAAAATGTCAAACAAATGTTGGCATAGGAAACTATTGATGTGATCAATAGAGACTTTACATCAGTTGCTGCATTTTGCAGCGAAGCCTGTGGTATGCAGATCTAAGTCAATTTATAATAGTGCAATGCAATCAACTTGCAGTGACATTCATATTCACATCACATTCTATGCATTATATTCAGGGTTAAAGTGTTCTTAATATTATTATTTAAAATAACTCAATGATAAACTGTGCTACAAAACCAAAACAGGGTCATTATTTAAACGCAACATTCCATGAATCAATTCTCGAGACAACAGGGATGTCAATGAACAGGAAAGTGTGCCATATTGTACAAAGTGAAAAAGATGATTGAAGAGATGTTTTACCGCTGTTGGCCATTTTCAAGCACATTGCAAAAGGAAAGCACTTTTGAATGGAGTGCAACCCTGCTCCTTTTAGATGTGCCCTGCCTCTAAGTGATCACATGCTCTTTTTGGTTTACAGGGAAAGGAAAAGTGGTCTATTTTTATGACGTGGGGAGGGGGAGGATGAACAGTAGACAGAAACAGCCTGATACAGTATGTGTATTAGACTAGGGGTTCTCAAACTTTTCAGCTCGCAACCTCCCAAAATAACAGTGCCGGAGACCGCAGAGGTGGTATAATCATAACAGCCATGATATTATTTGATAGTAATTTAATATACAATAGTAACAGAATACATTATGACTAAAATATTCAAATTCTAATCATTTAAAAATTATATTTGATTTCTGAACATCACCTCGTGACCCCTTCCTCCTCTGTGTCTCGTGACCCCCTGGGGGGTCCAGACCCCCACTTTGAGAACCACTGCATTAGAAAAACAAGTGTAAATCTTAGCTATCCATTTGTTGTCAATATGCTGTTTGATATATTTTTCACTGTATGTCTATGTAGCTCTTTACTGTTGATCCTGTCAGTGTGCTCTGTCAAAGGCCTGCTTCACAAGCACACATTTCACTGGAGAGGCATGAGCCGGCACAGTAATCTCGTATTTCCTTTCATATTGTCCATCTCTCAATCTCCCCATCGCTCTAAGTGCCATGGTAATGCACAATGGGTGATCTGATGCGCCTCTCAGGCATTAAGCAGAGTTCCGGTATGTGTCTCAAGCCAATGACCCAGGCTGCCTTTCAGACAGCTGATGGGTATTGATCCACTGATTGCTCTGTGATTATGATTATCAGGTCAGTTTAAAACAGGAGCATACTATATTTCCTACATAATATATCCAAAAATCCAGCCAGCATGCTACAGACCACAAATGTTTCTACGTTGTACATATGCCTAAACGTGTGTAGTTTTCCTGGGGAGCACCCTGCAAACAGGTGAGCACCTACTCACACACCTTCCTGTTGTTGTGGAGGATGATTTATAATACACGGCTATCCTTTCTGCAGTGTAAGTCCGTCTAAGGAGGGGTATAGGCTAGCACCGCATGACTCATTTACAGGTCGGTCACACACTATTATATACACAGCTGTGTGCTGCATATTGTGATACTTGTATGTGTGCCATTTTAAAATAGGGGTGTGGATGGCAAACGTGTCAAATATTACATCATCAAGAGAAAGATAGGGTCATTGCTGTGTAAAGCGGGAGGTTGTATTCAGAAAGCAGGAGGTGAGGTGGATGACAATGATGAGAAAAGAGGAGCTGCACTGGGGACCAGCCGGTCGTGGCAGTGAATGAGCAGAATTGATTTGCAGGCTCTGCCTGTATAGACCTCTTGCCATCACACAGTTTAACTTACAGCCAGGCAGATGGTTACAGGGACCTCCAATGCAAACCAGGAATAGTATATATATATATATATATATATATATATGTATGTATGTATGTATGTATCTCACAATACTGATACTCACAGTATCTCACAAAAGTGAGTACACCCCTCACATATTTGCAAATATGTGAGCATATGTTTTCATGTTTCACATAGGGGTGTACTCACTTTTGTTGCCAGCGGTTTAGACATTAATGGCTGAGTGTTGTGTTATTTTGAGGGGACAGCAAATTTACACTGTTCTACAAGCTGTACAATCACTACTTTACATTGCAGAAAAGTGTCATTTCTTCATTGTTGCCACATGAAAAGATTTGCTCACATATTTGCAAATATGTGAGGGGTGTATTCACTTTTGTGAGATACTGTATATATATATGATATGTATATATAATATATATATATTTGTCCATTCATTACAAATCAATGTTTATATACTGTATATATACTGTAGTACACTTAAATGTACTATTTTGGCTCTAACCAATTTAAATTGTTTCCTCCTTTTATTGTGTCCATTTTTCTAAGTGGCCCTATAGCGTACAGTAGCAGTCACTGTGTCCCTGCATTGAACATATTACATTGATTTTGAATGGATGGACAAATAGGCTTCAGACTAATAATTTGTCTTCACTATTCTTAATAAATATTACCACTTCGAAAATATGCTAATACTAATAAGACAATATGTGGTTGCTGATGGCAACCATGTATTAGATTACCCATAGATTTATTCCGTTACAAAGGCCTGGAGTAGGTACGCGGACATGCACACACACACACACACACACACACACACACACACACAGGAACAGAGAAACAAAGCAATATAGTAAATTGATTATGTCAAAGGTAATTGGTTATTTCAAAAGGTCCAGCAATGTCATGTTGGTCACTGGAGAAACCTAGGGCGTTCACAGTGGAAGGTCTACATGCATGTGAACAGCACACAATACAGTATTTGTGGCATTTGGTGGTTTATACCTTGTACCTTAATTATTTTCCACAGGAATTGCTATTACGGCACCATGCTGAAATGCATGGGCTTTTGGGACATGGCTGGCATGAGAAATACTATTATTAAAAGCAAATACATGAATCTAAAATGAAAAGTACAAATGTCCCCAGCCTTTCTCTGGGCTTGGCTACCGTCTGCATGTCTGTCTGTTACATCACATTAATAACCCAGTGAGATATTTCATCAGCGTCTTGAAAGTGTCATTGCTCCCCTAGATAGTTCAGTCAGCCGGCATGAAAGAAAGAAAGAAAGAAAGAAAGAAAGAAAGAAAGAAAGAAATAATGCAAAATACAGAAGGCATGTTAGCAGTCTTTCTACCAATTTGTAGGACTCAGTTAACTTACACAGTCAAACCAGACAGCTGGATATCGATGGGGTTGAGCTCGAGATGGGAACCCCAAAGTGAACGGCCTGTTAACATGTCACTTGCTCAATCCTTTGCTTTATGCGTAATGGTGATGATATATAAAGCTCACAAATATGAAAAAACAACAACAGCTTGTGTAAGAGCCATTCTTACCATGCTGGGTTGGAGTGGTGCTTGTTTATTATTTGTGAACCAAGTTCCTTCATTTTTGGCAGTGCCCTCTACAGGTGTACTAAAGCTGCCAGGAGAACCTTGAAAAAGAAAAGGGAAAGAGGAAGGGGCGTTATCTTTGAGACAATATAAAATAAATGTTACTATATACACACTGTATGTGTGTGTGTTTGTGTGTGAGAGCGTGTGTATAATATTCACCACATTGAGGAAGTGGGAAAATGATGAGTCCCTCCTCATTCGTTTTTCATGCGTACCTCCACCCACTCAATGCTCACAGACAGGATATGGGTGGCTTAAAATATCCCACACACATGAATAATTCATGAACTGCCAAAATACATTCAACTATAGCTCATTTTCTCAGTTTTTCCTTTTTGCCACCATCAACTCCCCTTCCTTCTTTGTAAACTTAGGTTATCTCTTTAGACATGTTGGCCTTATTTCTCTCTCTCTCTCTCTCTCTCTCTCTCTCTCTCTCTCTCTCTGTCACTCACACACACACACACACACACACACAAACGTCAATAATCAGCCATTTGTTATTGTTCTTCATACACCTCATACTATAGTATTGCTCAAGTGTGCATTAGAGGTGGATGGCTTGTGATTGTACAGCAATAGATTTAGTAAAAGTCTCTCAGAGTCAAGGGTGCTCTACCTCAGTCTGATTCATCACCACTCTGTCTACTTACAGTACATTTCTAAATTGAACACAAAAGGTCTGATAAACAGTATATACATATAATATACATATAATATACTAAAGTGGTGTGGTACGCAATAGTATAGAGCAGGGGTGCCCAACCCTGGTCCTGGAGAGCTACTGCCCTGCATGTTTTAGATGTCTCCCTGCTCCAACACACCTGATTCTAATGAATGGCTCGTTATCAGTCTCTGCAGAAGCCCATTGATTTGATTCAGGTGTGTTGGAGCAGGGAGACATCTAAAACAAGCAGGACAGGGGTCCTCCAGGATCGGAGTTGTGCACCCTTGGTATAGAGTGTACTATAGTGGTAACTTTCTGGTTCATGTTAATGTTCATGTTTGTTACTATAGCTTACTTACTCTCTGCCGCAACAAAACCAAATCCACCCAATACCTGCAGCTGAAGAGAACCCAGGGCCTTTGCCACACTGTACATACTATACCAGGATGTGGCTTGTATCTGCAGGCTAGATGAGGCTGACAGACTAGAGCAGTGATACTCAAAGTTGGGCTCTGAACTCCCCGGGGAGTCGCGAGACACAGCGTATTCTAGCCATAATTGTTAGTAGCTGTGTTTGTTAGTGTACATTTTATACATTACAATAATGCGATCTATCTCAAACTATCTATATCTATATAAATATATCTAAATCTAAAAACATGTCAGGTTAACTCTCATGTCAGTGCCATGTGACCAGTGACACTGGCTCCTATCTGAAGTTGGTCCCCGGGCGCTGCACAGCAGCTGCCCACTGCTCCCTTGAGGGATGGGTTAAATGCAGAGGATGAATTGTGCAACAATGTATGTGTATGTGACAGTTCAATCACCTTTACCGTTAGTTGCCTTGCTACTATGTTAAAATACCATTTCATGGGTCTTATGCTTCCACCCCTCTGGGGGTCACGGCGTCTCTGGCATTGTGGTTTTTGTGGTTATAGGCTAGAGGACAGGCTAGAGGACAGGCTATAGGACAGGCTTGATGACAAGCTAGAGGACAGGCTAGCTGACAGGCTAGAGGACAGGCTAGAGGACAGGCTAGCTGACAGGCTAGCTGACAGGCTAGAGGACAGGCTAGCTGACATGCTAGAGGACAGGCTAGCTGACAGGCTAGAGGACAGGCTAGAGGACAGGCTAGCTGACATGCTAGAGGACAGGCTAGAGGACAGGCTTGATGACAGGCTTGATGACAGGCTAGAGGACAGGCTAGCTGACATGCTAGAGGACAGGCTAGAGGACAGGCTAGCTGACAGGCTAGAGGACAGGCTAGAGGACAGGCTAGCTGACAGGCTAGCTGACATGGTAGAGGACAAACTAGAGGACAGTCTAGCTGACAGTTTAGCTGACAGGCTTGATGACAGGCTAGAGGACAGGCTAGCTGACAGGCTAGCTGACAGGCTAGCTGTTTATTAGAAGTAATTCACTGTGAGCAGGTGGCCTAACCTATGCATGCTCCTACACTTCCAGTTAGTGACTTTGGGTAAATGTGCTTTCTAATTGACCTAACTGCAGCTTCCCCACTGCTAGTCAGTATAAATCAGTGATGAGAAGGTTTAAGGCCTATAACAATTCCCAATGTTGTGAGAAGACGTTGCAACATTGGGCCCTGGACCAAGAAAATGCACAGTAGAATGCCTTACATTATTCCCCAGAAGAAGAAAAAACAACCCTAAGGGCTGAAATTATATCCTTTAGGCTTGGCCTGAAATATGTGTCGGGAATGTGTGAAAAAGGGAGACCCTCTAAATGTTTCTCACATCCCCCCATACATCTCTCTCAACCCTTAGTTAAACTTCCATCTGTTTGTTTTTTTATTTTTTTATCGCCCACCTCATTTCCTCACTATGCTATGCTGACAGAAGATTGGGAAAAAAAGACGAGTTGTGCTGGCAGATTCAAGTCGAGGAATGAGAGGCAAACAGCACAATGAGTCAGAAAGGCGTTGGAGATCAGGCCTGCCGAGACATCTGCTGTCTGTGTTGTCTGAGAGAAAACAATGCTACTTTGAATATAAAATAAGGCAATAGGGAAAAGAACAACAATGCATCAGAATGATCCAGGGCCGAGTCGATACAAGGCTTTCCTGGGATCATGGTTCAGTACAGTACATGTTTTGATAGGGCATATGCTCAGGCTATATATTTTTTAAAGATCCGCTGCAATTAAATAGCATGTCTAATTGCAGTACACCAAGCAGCCAATAGAGGGAAGTATATTCTTTCTAAAACTAGCCAAAATTAATCCTTTATCAATCGCCACTAACCATGCATGGACTTACAAAGCAACGGAGCCACCTGTAGTGAAAACCTCATACAATGTATTTACGGAGTGAAAATGGTGCCAATACTATTACAACTGGGTGAGAAGCACAGCAGTTAGGCCTACACACCTTACTATAGGATATAAAGTGTAATATATATAGGACTTACATAGAATGTGTAAAGTGTAAAATGCCTAGTGTTTAACGTAGGCTATTAACCTAATGCTCATTTGATGGAGTTGTGAACATATCAGGGGCAAAATAAATGTGGTAGCCTACTCATTCATTAATTAATTATATAAGTTTAGAAAGTCACCAAAAAATACCCCCCTCACCCCTTCTCTCTCTCTCTCTCTCTCTCTCTCTCTCTCTCTCTCTCTCTCTCTCTCTCTCTCTCTCTGTGCCTTGTCTCTCAAGGGGATAAAGCGACACATCGTTTGTGAACCGAGAAAACAGGGTGTTTGTATATTGTTTTTGTTTTTTTCAAGCGGGGAATTGGCCAAATGAAACGTAACCGTTGTTGTTATATCATCCTCACATCTGTCCAAGGGGTGATTGGAGGGGGCACCCCCCTCGTGCCTTCTGTCGGCGTGGTAAGCCCAGGGCTGCATCTCAGGGCTGTTATGATGGGCGATGCGTGAGGTGTATCACGCAATAACCATGCTTCCTCTACACCACGGCCCAGCAGAGAGGACTAGTTTCTTCAGGAAGTTTACAGGGTCACAATCGACCATTACCTCCATTAAGGTAGGTTCGTTTGTAATCTAATAAATATAGCAACCAACAGTCTAAAACTTGGCTTTATGTGAATAATAAAGCCACATTTATCGTTTATAATAATACATTATTATAAACGATAGGTTTCTGCTGAATAAATGTGTTGATGCACATAAATGACTTACAATTGTGTGTTTTAATTGCTATTATTATTTTACATTTATTTCCCACAAATTAGAATAATATTTGTTATACTTTTATTAT
>JAODOY010020111.1:0-11410 GCA_025399855.1 Forbesichthys papilliferus
GAGAGAGAGAGAGAGAGAGAGAGAGAGAGAGAGAGAGAGAGAGAGAGAGAGAGAGAGAGAGATGGTTTTGCTAATAAACTATATTCATACTGTATGCTTTTTAATTTCATGTATGCTTTAGTTGTAACGCATTTGTTTTCTTTATCTCAGGGTTTCAAACAGAACCACACTTTATTGTAACGCTTGTTTGCGCCACAAGGGGCCCTGCAAGGGGTGGCGTCATAGAGCTGTGGCTAGCATAAACGTGCTTCAGCAGCAACACTCACTTCTAGCTTTGAATACAAGTCAGAGACACGTGATTGGCTGAAGCATCCATGCGGTGTTTACACGTCACAAGAAACCATCTGGCCTCCACTCTGCCACCTGAAGGACACACTCTGCTATTACAGCGATCTTTCTGGTCAGTTCAGCGTTCATTCTTATTTGCGCTGTAAAGCTATTATTCTCATCCATTATAACATTTCATAGTGATAGCATTTTTTGATTTATGGATTTATTAATCACCAAGATCATGTAAATTACATAAAGTTAAGTACATTAGTCTGGAACGCTCTTTACCGCAAAGACAGAATGATTTATTGTTGTAATATATAGTATGGTAATTTCCTGTACATTTTCCACCTGCTGTCTGAGTGTATTAGTATAAACAACAGTATAAATTGATATATTTAAAGAAAATAATTAATTCATATATTAATTAATTGATGTGTTCATTCATTCATTCATTCATTCATTCACTCACTCACATATTGGGTATAGTAGCACTGAAGGATGACGGAATTCATTATTTCATTAATTAATGTATTATTTAATTAATTAATTAACAAATGAGGGAATGAATGCTGCTATTAACACAATAATTCATTCCGCGGTGCAGCGGTAGCCATTGTGCCATTGCAGCAGGACAACGAAGCTACATGTGGTTTTCTGCACATGTGCGCGCACTCACACACACACACACATAGTGTGTGCACGCCACACGCCCCTGCTCACATGCTGGTATAGACGGCTGCACCAGAAGTGCTGTGATTGGCTGGCTACGTTAGCAGCCATGCTGTCACCAGGAGCAGAAATAGTGGGCGATGGAGGCCCAGTCTAATTCTGGCACCAGCATGTCATCTGCCTGTTACACTCCCAGGGTGCAACTGGGCGCGCACGTGCATGCACACACACACACATGCTGACATAGAGAGGCACGTATGCTCACATGCACACGCACACACACACACACACACACACACACACACACACACACACACACACACACAGTACACATACAGACACAGGTAGAAAGCATGGTTGAAATGGAGAAAGACAGAGGAAATATTAAAAAATGGAGAGCAACACTGCTAGCAAGAGAGAGAGGGATAGAGAGGGAGAGAGAGGAGCACATCGGCGGCTCCAAATGAAAACCGATAGACGATAAATAGGCTGAAAGAAAGGGCGAACGGTATGCAAGAGAGACAGAGAGACAGAGTTTTTGAGTTTTTTTCACACCTTTATTTCCTACATCAATCACTTACAAGGATGGTCTATTGCGTGACACCATGTAAGTTAAAAAACACATAAGATACCACTGTGGTTCTATTCTAAACAAACGTCTCCAAAGACCAGTCCTTCCCGCTGTACATTGTCCCAGTTCTCAAGAACTCATCCCCTAAGAAAATCCCCAGATATTGTAAGCCATGTCTTTTCCACGTTGGCTCTCCTGGCAGAGTGAGTTTCTGTCTAGGGCCGAGAGAGAGAGAGAGAGAGAGAGAGAGAGAGAGAGAGAGAGAGAGAGAGAGAGAGAGAGAGAGAGAGAGAGAGAGAGATGTATGTCTATGTCTGTTTAATGTATATACTCTATACATATTTTATCTTATTTTTTCTTTTTTTTTTTTCTTTACCTCTTTGTTGTTTTTGTTGCTTTGGCAATATCAGAAATTACGTTGTCATGCCAATAAAGACTTTCTTGAACTGAACTGAGAGAGAGACAGACACAGAGAGAGAGACAGATACAGAGAGAGAGAGAGACAGATACAGAGAGAGAGAGACAGAGACACAGAGAGAGAGAGACAGATACAGAGAGAGAGACAGAGACACAGAGAGAGAGACAGAGACACAGAGAGAGACAGAGACACAGAGAGAGAGACAGATACAGAGAGAGAGACATACAGAGAGAGAGAGACAGACACAGAGAGAGAGACAC
Source organism: Forbesichthys papilliferus (assembly GCA_025399855.1). Lineage (NCBI taxonomy): Eukaryota > Metazoa > Chordata > Actinopteri > Percopsiformes > Amblyopsidae > Forbesichthys > Forbesichthys papilliferus. The sequence continues at coordinate 2,192 of JAODOY010020111.1, forward strand.
AGAGAGAGACAGAGACACAGAGAGAGAGACAGACACAGAGAGAGAGACAGAGACACAGAGAGAGAGAGAGAGAGAGAGAGAGAGAGAGAGAGAGAGAGACAGAGACAGACAGGGATGTTGTGTGCAGTGTTCCAGGCCCTGCTGCTACAGAGTACAGCCATCCATACTCACTGAGCCATTTCCTGTTTTTGACCTGAAGTCTTTATTTAGAGCCATCCCCCCTCTCGGCCTCTCGGCCCGGCCCAGACCGGAACGGACCGGCCCGGGCCTGTCCATTGCCACCGTGGGCGTCCACGACAACCGTGCCATTGTGCAATTTGATACTGTAGTCATGCGCTATATGTTCATACACCACGTGGTCTATACCTGCTGCAGCATTTCACTATATGAAACGCTGTCATGGTAACCTTAAAGAAACACACACACACACCTAGATCCTCGTGTTCCTGCCACCACTCACTGTTTATGTTTTGGTGTGTGTTTGTTTGTGTGTGTGTGTGCATAAACACGTGTGTGTGTGCGTGAGTGCGCTTGTGCGTGCATGTGTGTGTGCGCGCGTGTGTGTGTGTGTGTGTGTTTGAGTGCGCGTGTGTGTAAGTGCGCGTGTGTGTGTGTGCGCGTGTACGTGTATGTGTGTGAGTGCGCTTGTGTGTGCATGTGTGTGTGGGTGTGTGTGTGAGTGTTCATGTGGGTGTGTGTGAGTGAGCTTGTGCGAGCATGTGTGTGTGTGTGTGTGTGTGTGTGTGCTTTCCAAAATGAGTCGACATTCACCAACGTTGTGGATCCATCCCAAGGAAAGTGATCTGAACTGGGTCAGGCAGTCTGGTGTGGTGTGGTTGTGGGTTTGAGCCCCTCATAGGCCCACCACCGGTAGCTGTCCCTTGAGCAAGATGTCTAACCCTATACCTGCTCCTAACATCAAGACGTGTTAATCACTTTGGATACAAGTGTTCTATTACAAAAGACCACGCACACAAAGATGCTTGTTGCAGTGTGTTTGACCCGTTTTCTTTTGAGGTGTGTTTTTACTGGACTTGACACCCCATCTGCAGCCCCTTGTGCACAGGCCACCGCGCGAGCGAGCGAAACAACCCAATTGAGACCGCATTCAAGTCTGACGGCATTCACATAGGCTGTGATGCTGCCTCTGTAGGAGCGCATTCTGTCAAGCAAACTGGGTTTTCTCACTATACTGTGGTGCTGTAGAGGTATGAGGACTGTTAAGCTCACGGGAACAGAATTAGAAATCAAATAGAACAAGACAGTTCTAGGTCAGTAACAATTTCTCATTTCAATAACCGAATATATGCTGTACGCAGGCCCATTGTAAAAGAAAACAGGTCCCTTAGACTACAGTATGTACATTATATTTCATGTTTTGCATATGCATTATATTTTATTTAAAAATGGAAGCAAATTAACATATACAGAATAAGAAAAAGCATATGTGAATGTTATATTTGCACAGTTCATTGTCTATTATCACGAGCTTACCATAATGAAGTGACACGGAGATAGGCTTAATTATCCCCAATAAGGAGTGGATAAGTGCGGGTATAAAAATCGTTTACTAACCATTTTCACACCAACGTTTTGGCGATGTTCCATAACCCGTGTATTTAAACCAGGGAGCCGGGCTGGGGGAAATGCGGGCTGGGGGGGAGGGTGTCATGATAGAAAAATCACATAAAGATAATAAACCCGTTGTATGCGGTGCGTGTGCCTATAGGCTCAATTACGTGAAGACAAGCGTGGGCGGGGCCAAGCGAACTACGTGCGACGTCGAGTATTCACCCCTACATTCTCCGACGTCACTGCTCATAGTGGCCCAGCTGAGCCGTCTGTGAGCTGGGTTTCAGTCGTTTTTAACATCGCCGGTGGCGGGGGGAGGTTTGCCCGCTCTAGGCTTAAATCTTACCTTCTCCCAGCACGTCCGCGCCCGTAATCTAACAGCGGCGAACCGCACGGCGAAGCGAGATTCCACGGCGGGGCTTGATTTTCAGTTTCTTCGACTGCGGCTGCTGACGGTCGACGCTCAGATGATTATCTGTCCAACTCCTCCGGAGCTCGTTGTGGTAAGGAACAGTAAACACGCAAATATACACACACATTGATACAAGTGGACGCTGGACGCGCATGGAATTGAATCGACTACACATACGATGGAATGTGCTACTACATAATAATTTAATTTAATAATTGAATGTCATTTCAGTCGTGTTCAAAGAGGATCGTGTCGGAAAGTTTTCTGCAGCGTCGTGTGATAGATAAGAGACTCTACTGCCCGTTTCAGCTACTTCCATTGACTTGTGTATTCCCCAATATGTTTCCTTGTTTAGTCGAAATTTGTAGGCAGTTTAAGTTATGATACATATTGCCTATATGACTACCACTTTATAATACACTTTTAATAACAGTTATTTTCCCCGAAAGAACGAACTGCGGTTTCTACTGGGTTCAAAAGACGTCCTCCATGGAATTCAACGGGACTACTGTTTCGTAACATGTTGCGCCACTAGGCTAGATATCATACAAGACTGTAACCACAGTTCAATTCGTATATACTTTTGACAGGGGGGTTTCGTTTCATCTTCGCTATACACTACACAGGTTCTCGGCACACCACATGTTATCCGCATTGTAGTCTGCGTTCGTGTAAAGCTATAGGAGACAAGTTTTATTTAGGCTGTGATTAGGAAAATTAAATATCGGTCTACATTTAAAGGCAAACGAAGTTATTTGGTGACTGTATCACGTGCTGTGGTGAGGCTAGACTATCACAAAGCCTACGAATATTGTTATAACTTATATAGCATAATAATAATAATAATAATAATAATAATAATAATAATAATAATCATTCGTTTCGGTACTTCTAGATGACCCATCGGTATCTCCACACGCAGATGTACGTGTGGGAACGCAGATTATTTAGTTTCACGTCAACTTCCTGGGGAACATGGAGTACCTGCCTGTATCTTACTGTAACGCCCCTTCACAAGCAGAGGCTGCCTGTTTTAGCTCCTGCGAGTCACCCGTGTGGCTTCTGGAGGGGTTGACAGCGAGTTCTATCTTGTTTCTTGGCTTCCTAGTTTTGTTTTGTGGTCAAAGTCAAATAGGCTACACAGTTACTACAAATACGTTACCTGGTAACAACACTGAAAGAAATGGCATTGAAACATACAACATGTGAGATATAATCTGCGTCCATCCGGGAGGGCTGATTATTGTTGGTATTGTACCGTTTAATAAATGAGAGATACATCACAAACATCCCTAGAGTTATACTCTCAGCATCTACCTTTCAAATGCTACAAGTGGCATTTGAGGTTGTAGGAAAGTCCTTACACAGGCTAGTTAATAAAAAAAGACACAGGCAATATTCTTTGGTGTGTATTAAATGTAATAATGCATATTATCTATGGCAGGAACAGTACGTGTCACTCTTTCACCTCTTTCTAGGCATCTCACACTGTTTCCTCTCTGCCCTACAGACACAGCTGTGTTACAAATATGAACAGGCGGCTGGGGATAGACATTATGCGATACTGACGGTGATATAAAATGACAGAGGAGTGAATCGCATACATGGTACATTGGTACCGTACCTGCTGTGGGGGTACCATTTACGTAAGAGGTGCTGCATATGGCAGCGGTTTTCAAGCTGTTGGTTTGGGCACACAGGTGGATCACTGAGTGGGAGTAAGTGAGTGAACGAATGAAAATATCAATGGAAGTATCGTGTTAGTATCGTGTTGTTCCGCTCATTGGTCGTGAGAAAGGTTGTGGCAAAACACTGGTGGCTGATTGGATTAAATCCTATTTAACCGGGGAACACCATAGATTCTGGAGCGCTCTGCTCAAAACTATTTTGTGCACACACAGGTATAGCATTAGCTAAAATGGATAGGTTTTTGAAAATGACGTTACCGGTACTTGGTGTTTGGTGGGTCTCTAACTAGATTAGTCCGCTCTAGGGGGGTCTTGGCACAAACAAGTTTGGGAACCCCTGGCATATGGAACAGTGAAGCCATTTATTGTATTGGCTATTATTATGTATGTTAACCAGACCATATTCACCTTGTGAAGACGCTTTTATCCAAAGTGACTTACATGTAGTACATTTGTCAATAGTTGGACAGGTCATCATACACCAGCAACCAATATTATATCAGAATGCTTACAGTATCTTGGCGTGTGTCTAATACCATGTCAATATATAATTAAATCAAACAAAGTGCCTAATGGCCTGAATGCTATATAGCTAAATACATAAGTGCAGAATAGGATTTTTAAAACATATTTTAAAGAGAGAAGTATAGAGAAGAATAAAACATCCAAGAACATTTGGGGAAGAAACGATTATGTGCTAGGAGGTGGAGAGGTCGCCAGTCAAGGTGAGGTGAGGTGTGTGGGTTAGCGGGCCCCAGTGTGCTGTTTGACGTATATGCCATTGTGTGCTTTGTGGCCACATGGACCGCTGTTAACGTTAGCGAGCCTCCCTGCCTGTTGACCAGCTGAGCTCATGTTTGTCATGTGATCTTCACAGTACAGGACCACCGTAGACTGATCACACACACACACACCTTGTTTTCAGTCACATGACAAGCTTGTTTGTTTTGGCCCTTGGACCGTCTCCAGATTTAAGTCATGCTAATGTTGCAGCCCCACTATTGATTGGCCGTATGTTGCACTAGCATTTGTAAGCTAATACACATTAAGTCAAATTCACCAAATATCTCCTTGCATTTCGCTATTTTACCATTCTCTATACGTGTTGGAAAAAATAATCTGATACTTCTAGACAGCTCTGGCTATGCAAATAGGAACACAAACAAAGTGGTGAACACCGCTCACATCAAGCAAAGCGGTAGTGCATTACCAGGAGGAATATTGTTTAGATTTGAGCTTGAACTTATCAAGCATCCTCGAGAATTACTGACCCTGCCTTTAAAGTGTGCTCGCGCTCAGATTAAACAACACACTCACTCACTCACAGACACACATGCGTTAAAATAGTTCTGACACACACACACACACACACACACACACACACACACACACACACCAAGTTGCATGCAAACCTCAAAACCTTTCTTGCTTATGAATTCACCTTTATAACAAAGCTACAAAGGAAGTATAGAGAAGTAAAATTACCACACTTGTATTGACTTCAGGGCTACAGCTACATTAACAATAGCTGTATAAGCCATTATTTATGTTGATATGTCAAATATGACAGTTTTGTGTGTGTTTGTTAGAGCATCCTAAATGAAAGAAGTGATGTGTTTTCATCAGCCCCCGAACATGAATCCAGATAGCGGCCATGGTTTGTGTGACAGTTAGGACCTTAACGTGGTTGCAGGCAGCTGTTTAGGAGACACAACATTTGCCTGGCTGTGCTTTTATCACCTTCCCTATGCAAAAGATGTGTGTGTGTGTGTGTGTGTGTGTGTGTGTGGGGGGGGGGGGTGGGGGGGTGGATTGAAGTGTTTCCGCTAAAGGGCTGGCGAGGAATTACGATTCAAAAGTTTTCCGTCGCCGCGCCTTAATTTGTTGTGGTTGCTAAGTGACATGATTGTGATTACTCTCTGTAGTTTTACAAACTTTTCTCGCCCCGGCTGTGATCAAATTCTTTAATAAATAGCATACAAAAAAACATATACCATAAGGAATTATAACCACATTAAAAATGAATCTAATTAATTATAATATGGTTATGAATTACATATTGCAACACAACATAAACTTTTTGAGGAATTAAATCTGAAATAAAATAAAACATTTTTTTCTGAGAGAAAGAGAACTCACATTTTCCCAACGCTCGTGTTCTGCTTCTCTCTTCCATTCTCATGTTCAGTGGCCATCTCTCCATCTGATGCCTCCTTCACTATGTTGTCTGTCTGCCTGTCTGTCTGTCTGCCTGCCTGCCTGTCTGCCTGCCTGCCTGTCTGTCTGTCTGCTTGCCTGCCTGCCTGCCTGCCTGTCTGTCTGTCTGTCTGCTTGCCTGCCTGCCTGCCTGCCTGTCTGTCTGTCTGCCTGTCTGTCTGTCTGAGCTATAGCATCAGTGTGTTTACCATTCTCCTCATGTGTGTGTGTGTGTGCGTGTGTGTGTGCGCACGTGTCCATACTTTGTGTACCCTGAGGACCTGAAATAGCCCATTGCGGAGGTGAGAGGGAGGGGGGGGGGGGGCGAGCGAGATGCTCAGGGATGGAAAACCAGCGTATCCGGTTACAGGATCATAATTTCACTGCAGAATCCCTCTGCTATAGCTAGCTAGCGTGCTAGCGCACATCACTCTCCTCTGTTCCTAGCTAACGTTGTTCTGTCACCGCGCGTGTGTGTGTGTGTGCGTGTGTGTGTATGTCAGACTATGTAATTGCAAGGGGTGTGTGTGTGTGTGTGCGTGTGCGTGTGTGTGTGTCAGACTATGTAATTGCAAGGTGTGTATATGTGTGTGTGTGCGTGCGTGCGTGCGTGTCCGCGTGGATGCAAGGGGTGGCTGTACATCTCTGAGTGTGAGGTGTTAAAGTGCCAAATTGTCGTGACAATTCCTATTTTCTCCCAGCCACATTCATTTGTCTTTCACAATGTGTTGTGATGTATTATTCTATAGTGGTCTCCAAGTAAATAAAAAGGTTTTTATTTCCACAGAACCTCTGGTATCTAAGTGCACACTAACAGAGATGTGATTTATTCTCAAAAGAATCCAAATCAAAAGAAACAGTTGCCTGGACTGCTCATTGAAAAGCGTATGTGTGCATGCTCCCTGTCTATAGAACTATGTCCCCCAGACAATACCACTCTTGATGTGCAGTACATTCATCAAAATAATTAAACATTTAAAATGATGTGTACTTTATGATATAATACTGGTCATAACTTCTGGTGGACTGGCGAGGCTTTGTTTCGGGATGCATCTCCACCAAAATAGACCCATAGAAAACACATATTACGAAACCAACAGGTCTATGCCAAGAAATGTGATTGATTAGCCTAGCTTGAGGTCAATAAATGAAGCTCCTTTTAAAAAACCAAAGGAAGGGAAATTTTGATCCTTTGCATGTTTGGAGGATAATCGTATATTGTATCGTGAACTATTGTGACGTAATCCTGGGTATATTTGAAACACAGGGTTTCAGGATTTGTCAGAATTGAAATATATAACCTGTGGAAGTCGAGGTTTGCAATTGGCCTTGAAACCAACAGTGATCACTCACTTATAATGAAATTACTAGAACAGCATTGTTTTTGCTCTAGGTACCTTGTAGGTAGTGCTATTGGATCTGAATGAGTCTGTTGAAAACAATACATTTATTTAAATACAGAATCACTTGTTTAGTACAATTAGACAAAGTGGTTTACACACAATAGAAATAATAATACATTATAATAATAATTATATATATAAAGCTAAATATAATTTTGAGGGGCACGTATAGCACGTGGGTTCTTGAGAAACGATGGAAGACTTGTCACTGTGAGGACGTGACGTTATGACCCCATAGAGAGCCTAAGTCACATCCGCGTTATGGGACCTAAGTTCGAAAAAAATATGTACGGTAGTCAACGGCAACAATAACATTATTTTTAGATCCCGTTTGCTTTGTGACAGGAAGTAGACATATGTTTGACTATTTAAAAGAAAAATTTGAGTGAGGAAAGTCTCAGTTTGTCGTGGATTTGTGGAAGTATAAGACTGTGAAAATTTGTAGTTAGTAAGACTACAAACCCTGTGTCGCGTAATGTTTTTGCCCCACAATTCACAGGCCAAAGAAAGCATTGTTTTGGTGACGTGTGCTGTGTGAAAGCTGTAGATCACAAACTAAAGATTACTTTATAGTTTTACAACAAACTGCAACGTTCTTGATTTGAACAATTTTATTTGAAATATGCAAACATCGTATGTGTACTTAATGTCACAATTCAAACAAGATTAAAAAAAAAATGTAATTCTCGTCGTTGACTACCATACATATTGTTTCTAAACTAAGGACTCATAATGCGGAAGTGACTGTTTATTTTTTTGTAATAAAAAGCGCTGGCCTGGGCATTTTTCATGTCGAAAAAAAAAAGCATCTGAAACGGTTGTTATGGGAAACACCAGGTCTCACTATGCACTTGTGAATGGTCTACTGTCAAAATAGCGGATGATGTTACAGAAGGGCGTATTCTTCTGAGAAGTTTGACTTTTCTTAACTGAAGAAGAATCCCAGAGCTGCTGAAAAAAGCGGCTGCAGCAGCATTTATATCATCGCCCAAACACGGTCCGCTCCATAGGGTTATAATGTAAAAAATAAGTTACGTCTGAACGTGTCTATTGAGGCGAGGGTTTAACAAACATATTAAAAAAAAACGCCTTTTTTTTTTTTTATCCGCCTTTCTCTTTACTTTATTTACAATATTAGCACTTTATTGGTACTTTTAAATTTAAATTTGATACATGTTTTAAACCCCCTGTCATATAACATAATGTACATAATATTTGTTGCAAAGGTGTAACATATTAGCCCTACTGACGTGCTGCTGTTATTCCAACAGAATGTCGGCTGTGTACGGTTGTTGACTAATGTACTGTTTGTACTGTAAGTCGCTTTGGATAAAAGCATCTGCTAAGCGATGTTAATGTCCCATGTACATGCAGACTGACAACATATAGCACAAGTAATTAGGAAATAGCAGTAGACATCAAATTGTCATAACTGCCCCATGACTGATCATAAACGGCAGTGTATCAGTCACGATCCAGTAATGGAAATAAATAAATGACTAAGGCAAAGTGGGGTCTACTTCCAATTGATTTGCTGGGCTAATCTGAAAAGAGCAACATCAACCACAAGCAGAGGGGGACGGGGGGGGGGGGGCTATGTGTGTTATAAATCACCTCCTACGCGCTGGAATATATATATATATACACACACACACACACATCTAAGAAACCTCACAGCTTCAAGCGTTTCTGCTGTGCTCTAAAGCGCGTCCCCCACCTCGTAGATGACAGGGAAATTACTAGACGCCCAAACATAAGGGAGCTGATGGATGGATGGATGGGAAGAGGAAGGGGTCTGTGTGTGGGGGGGCGGGGGACAGCTAAGCAGAGCCCCCCATGGTGTATTTGTGTGTGGACTGAATGAATCAGGGTGAATCAGTGAACGAAAGAGGGAGAAACGTGGGTAAAGACGAGGGTGGGGGTAATGGGGGGGGGGGGGGGGGGTAAA
>JAODOY010020111.1:11420-23920 GCA_025399855.1 Forbesichthys papilliferus
CCCCCCCAACGCCGAGATCAAATTGGACCCCGGCAAGACCACTGCTCCCCCAGTGGCCAATTAGAGCAGAGACTGGGAGAGGATGGACTGATCTAGGAGCCTTCCAGCACACACGTACATACACACACACACACACACGCACACAAACGCACACACAGAGATACACAATAAACGCATTCATACACAAGCCACTGGCACAATCAACCAGATACAAAAACACACAAACCCGCTGATCCTGGATCCACCCACTAGCAGCCACACACACAAACACTCACACACTCACACACACACACACACACATTATAGTCTGCATGAACACACACCAGCAGGCATGTATCCATGCCCAAATCAAGCAGAACACAACATACAACGTTTTGCTAGATAATTCCAGTGCGATGTGTTTAATGTGGTAATTTAGCTGTGTGTGTGTGGGCGTGTGTGTGTTTGTGTGTGTGTGTGTGTGTGATGTTGCTACTTCATTGTCTAGTAGTTTACTGCAATCAGCAATGAAGATTTATAAAAGCAATGGGGAGTTGTTTTTGTTATTGTGTGTGTGTGTGTGTGTGTGTGCCAAAGTGATACAGTGAAAGTCTCATGACTTTGAGTTCATCTTCTTTTACTTGCATCCTCGATATCTGGAGGTTCTTTTGAAGTAAGACAATTACAAGTACACACACACACACACACACGCTGTAACTGTTGCCATATCTTTCTGTGCACTTACATATACATACACACACACACACTTGCAATTATTTGCTGGTGCGGAGCCAATTACGGCTCAACATTAGCCGACTGCTGACCTAATGGATCATTCCGTATGTTGAGATGGTTCCTAGCCACTTCTGCTCTTTGAAGCTTGTGTGAGTGCTAGTTCCGTTATTTGACGTTACCTTTTAAGCCTTGTGCCAGACATAGAAAGGGGTTCGTTGGTGGCACACAGAATTACCTTTACATTAAACCAATCACTAGTACATCTGTAATCACAGCCCGACAGTTAATCCACGGCAAGCCCCATAGCTCCTAACACACGCATGCATGCACGCACACACACACACACACACACACCATTAAACACACAAAGTGTGTATGTGTGTTGAGGAAATTGTCATCCAATCTGACACCATTTGTAATCTGAATGCCCAGAAGCACCTTGTAACGGCTTCTAGGATTTAATTGAATCCCTTACTGCAGCTCACCTGCTCTTAAATACAGATGCCTGTCATTGTTGCAGCCAGTACGTCAACTAAATACGCATTTATCCCTGTTGGGTGTCCATATAGTGATTGTAATGGTCATTACTGTATGCACTTAGTTGCTATCATGGCAAGCTGCCTTAATGGGTTCTCCTTTCTGTGACTGTGAGGGTTGAGTGTGTGAAAATAGGGGAAATTGTCTTGAAAAGTAGTATTATTTGGGTCTACAAGCTTTAGAAAGAAAAAAAAAACTTTATACATTGAAGCACTTGGCCAATTCTGACATTGATAGCTAATGGCTCTTTAGGAACCCTATTGTGATGGATAGAAGCTAGAAGAAAACGTCAAGAATGGTACTTAATACGTGTTAGCTTGGCAACCACTTAACTTTTTCATAACACCGTAGGGTCTCATAAAACACAGTTTGCGTGTCAATTTGACCACTTAGATGGTTGGGAATAGCTGTTCTATAGCAGCGCTGTCTATCATTAGTCAGCCATTTGCAAGCTTGGAACACGGTGGGGAACCAGGCGTGTTTCTTGTGACGCCCGAGCATTTTCACGCAAATCTTGCCCGCACGCAAACCCTGCCCGTACGCAAACTCTGCCCCGCATGCAAACCCACCCTGCCCGCACGCAAACCCTTGGAAATCGAGGTGTTTCAGGCCGGTAAACCTAGTGTGTTGCGTGGTTTAGGTGTGACATAGTTCAAAATAACTTGAGTCCTAAATGCCTAGAAGATAATACAATATAGTATCGGTTTTATTCAAATGTATTAGAAAAGCAACGGCTTTTCTCAAAGGAAAATATGTTTTTACTCTTCTCACGACTTTTCTACTGCAAGTGGATAACAACAGACTGCTGGTTCAATCACATGCTAAGTTTTTTTTTTTTTTAAGTGCCTGCCCTCTTGAACCCATTTCAATGGACAACTTCCCAGGTGGATGTGTCTTTACAGATACAGATATCTGGTGTGTCAAGTTACAATTACAGTACAGTACTTTAGGTGGCACTTTGCCACCTGATGTTGACTATCAAACCCTCTACTTTTCCTCTTTGGCTGTTTCTCACAGCCTGCCTGGCTCTGCCTGACTATTGCTCTCAGCAAAATACAATTTCGTTGAGAGTATAGTCTGGAAACCCTGTTAGCATTATCCTTTACAGCCACCCAGCTGGCGGTCCAATCAGAGTGGATTAGTGAGTCCAGTTCGTTTTGAAATGTTGTTAGAGCTAGATGAGGTGATCAAAACAGTTGTAGCAACACTGATTGGTTCAGCGCTGTTCAATAGGTTCAACTTTAATCAGACGTCTATGCCCAGTTAGGGGAAATGACTGTTAACACTCCCAATGGCTCTGCAAGATGACACCTTGTGTCCAGTGTTACAGCGCTACCGCACAACCTCGCACCACCCAGTAACTAGACACTGTTACATTGGGGAGGGATACAACATGTTTTATGTTTGTATACGTCTCCATAATGCTGTGCAAATATGAATGTCTAGGAAGAGGGGCGGGGGGGGGGGAGCTCTGTTAAAATGCCCACCATGTTGTCACGGAGACTGGCGGTTTGAAGGGGTGGAGGCTGCATTCCTGATATGGGGAGGGGGTACGAGAGAGGGGAGAGAGAAGGAGCTTTCACAACTACTCTATTTTTAGAGCAGTGCCTCTTGCAGGTCAACACTCCCAGAGAGATCTGAGCACAGGTACCGTGAGACGCCTCCAAAAACTCAGAGATAGAGAGAGGAAGTCTCTCTCTCTCTCCTTTGATTCAGAGTGAGAGAGGGAGAGAGAGAGAGTGTAAAGGTAGGTGTGTGCAGGAAGGGGAAGTATGAGATGGAGAACAAAGGAAGTAGACAGACTGTGAGAGCGAGGAGGAGAGAGAGAGAGAGAGAGAATAACCAACGTCCTCAAACAGAGATTGGGGAAGAAGTAGTCATCCCTGATTCCCAGATAAGTATTTCTTTAGCCAGGATAATGCAGCCCCCCCTTCCCCCCCCCCACCCCCACCCCATCCCCAACACCAGCGCCCAAAATGCAGCGGCCCTGTCACACTCTGCTTTGAGCTATTAAGGTATGAATCTAATAAAGCTTGAATTAGATCTTGGACTAATCTTAAAAGTGTATTCGCCCGGAATGAGATTCTGCACTATTTACCATGCTTTTCACAGGTACTATTAATTGGATCGGCTACAGTGTTGGGCACCGTGAGTGTGGGTGGTGTGTGTGTGTCTGGGGAGGGCGGGAGGGGGATAAAAGAAGGATACAGGAGAGCTGTTTCCCTTGTTTCATTCTAGAGGCATAGAGGGGCTAACCTGAAATTCCAGATGGATTGTTAGTCACAAGTCCATCTGGGGGGCCGTGCATCACAACTGTTTGTAAAGGGCAGGCAATTACAAAAAAGACTTGGCAGTTGATTGGATGAACCATCTGGTCGCTTTCACTGTCGACCAACCTGAACCACGCCGCACACCTGAACCACGCCCGTATAGGTGTCATTATCACGCTGATTGGTACGTTCAGTTGCTACTCGAGCACAGTCGCTATGATTCCTAGGCTTTCCAGACTGATTCTCAAGTTAAACTGAAGCTCACAATGTCAGGATGATCTCACGGGGCTATACAGGTTTTATGCTATATACCAGTTTATAGCAACTGTGTGTAGTGATTTTCATGACACTTAATACTACGATTGCCTATAGAATTGGCCTGTTGTTATTGCTTTCCACTCGAGTGTTTGCGCCGACTAAGTTCATATGTTCGTAAACGCTCCCGTGGATGCACCAGAACATTCTCTCCTTAGGTCCCTCATCCGATCGCCTTAACTCTCCTCGTTAGCCTGCCATAGTGATATTGTCCTGAGCTACAGTACAGTTTGGATTGCCGTGAGTATCATTCTGTCAGAAAGGCGGTGCTAATGCATTTCAATCAAACCTCTTTACACACTGAGCGATTGACCTCCTGCCTTTGTCTCACCAAATCAGTGTTTAAAATAAACTAGCTTGTTGGCGGAATCCGAAACCGTGTCGTCACCTTTGGGAAAAATGTCAGCTAGCCACCGATTGGCCCACTTGTTCTCTTCACGGGCGACACTGCCTAGACAGGAGTGAAACAGATCATCTCTCTTCTCTCCCCAGTGACCAGCAAGCCTTCCTATTGGAGAATGTTCCATGTACCAACGCCAGTTGCCTCAGCGCAGGGAGAATGTTCCTGATCCACTGGGACCAACCAGATTTGGGCGCCATCTCCCATGCTGTCGTGGCAACGTTCTTTGACATCTACGAGGACGTGAGTAGTCGTGTTTATGCTTTTACATATAAATTCTCCATCTTTCCGTCTTTGATGTCGCCCTTTTGCGCCCCGTCCTCATTTCCCAGCGTACCTTTTGTGTATGCAACCTTGCCTTGAACTATTCTCCGTCGGCAGATGAATTGACTTTGGAAGAATTTGCCTTCAATGCATTTCAATATCTTCATCTGTGACTCTGTGGCACAGGTGTCAGGTCTAAACCGGGCTGAAATAAAGCACTGCTGAAATGTAGCTACGCTTCCTCCATATTAGCACTAGCACACAGACAGTCAAAACAAACATGAAAGCCACTATTACCTGTATGTCTGGTGCGCTTTGCTGTGCTGTGCTGTGCTCAGTATAGTTTACTGTAGAGCAGCTCTGACTGTGGTGTCTGATATTGCCAAGGTTGCATTGAGATATCAGTTCCGGCTCGGCTCGGCACACGCTCGACGTGCTCCTCTGTTTGGAGGTCAACAAAAGCGCAAAATAAACCTTTTTGAGGGGGAGGAGAGGGGACATATTTCTCAAAACCCCAAACATGCTGTGACAGCAGACTCTGTCTCAACAGTTTCCTATATATCTCCTCTCTCTTATTACTCTCTCTCTCTCCCTCTCTCTCTCCCTCTCCCTCTCTCATATGCATCTCTCTGTATGTCTGTCTGTCTCTCTCTCTCTCTCCCTCTCTCTCTCTCTCTCATATGCTCTCTCACTGTCCGTCTCTCTCTCTCTCTCTCTATCTCTCTCTCGCTCTCTCTCCCTCTACCAAGGTTATAATAGTTTTGCATTTTTCATTTGTTTTTATTTTTATTTTGTTTTGACTTTTTGTTTTTAAATTCAGTTTAGTTTTATTTTGTTTTTAAAGTGAGTTTGTTAGTTAAGTTTAGTTTCTATTTTTTGAAAATGCTTAGTTTTAGTTTTTTATGTTATTCCATGTACAGTAAAGTTATGGTAGTAAAGAGAAGCTTTCTTAATGTACATTGGACGCTAGGATGCCTGCTTGTATTCGTGTTACTTGTTTAATTAATCGGCAGAGTCAGCATGTTCGCCATGGAGTTGCAGTGATGGGCTTAGCTAAGTAATCTAGATATTTGGTAACATCTTTATTTTATCTTCTTTCGTGTACAACGCACGTATACGTGTTTCGACACGTGTGGATAGTAACAATAAATACAAATTTACTTTACACGAATACAAGTGGAGGTGTTTTCCATGTCGCTACACACGGGAGCAGCTAGGAGCTGTTAACAAGCCTACACAACAATCGTCAACATCATAACATTTTAGAGAGATGAAAACTAAGAACATTTGCTCTAGAATTGTATTTTATTTTAGTTAGTTTGGCAACCAGACAATTACAACCAGACAATTACAGTTTTAGTTATCGTTTTTCTGTAATGCCTAATTTATATTTTTTTATTTCAGTTACGACAACGTTTTTTCCCATTTAGTTTTCGTTATTTCGTTCGTTTTCATTTACAGTTATAACCTTGCCCTCTACCAGTCTTTCTATTCTCAATTCTACAAGTGAGTAGGCAGGCTAGTGCATCACCCGAGGGTATGACTTGAATGCGTGTCTGTGTGTGTGTGTGTGTGTGCGTGCGTGCGTGCGTGCGTGTCTGAGTGAGTGTGTGCATGTGTGTGTGGTCCTAAGGTGGCAGAGTGTTAGGACATCTCTCTGCACATCCTCAAATAGACTGTTATTTGAGGAAAACATCATCACGCCCATAACTCTTAAGATACACACACACACACACACGCTACTGTAAGATGCCTGTAGAAGAAGCACGGTTCCATTCTATGAAGCTGATTCACGTTAACAAGATATTTGTTACAAGAGCATATGTTGCACACATTTGTGTACACACACACACTTTGTCAACAAGCAGGCACTTCATCAATATCTTGGCGTGGTGCCCTGCACACTCTATACTACAACAGTCCCATAGCAAACCAACATGCTTGTGGCTGCTGTCAGATCAACACACAGCCTTTGCTTCAGATGTTTCAAATACATACAAGCAGGTCTGACCACATTTTTGAGCCAATGCAAACTCATGCAAATGTGCATCGGAGGTCCTCCTTTATGTTGCACACACACACACTCACACACATTCACAAAAATTCACACTGACATGCACACGCACTCACACAAACACACACACTCACAGACTCGCACTCACACACACAATGGTGCTATCTAGCCTAATCTGCTCGCCTGTCTCATTTCACAGGGCATATTAGACATGCTGGTTCTGAGCCAGGCTGTGGGGAAAGACAACTTGCTCATCCACGCTTTGAAGAACAACTTTGAAGCAGATGCCTACTTTGTGAAAGTGATCGGTAAGTGACTGATGCTCCTCGCATTCGCTCAAGTTTCCTGAGATCAACTCGCCCCGTTTTGATGTAAAAGAGGAATAAAGTGACATCTTCTCCAATAAAATGGCCACCAGCACTGCTCTCCTCCTCTAGCCAAATCCTTCTCTCTCAGCTGTCTTCACCGGGAAGTCAAGATAAAGAAGTTTCGCGCATAATTTCTATATATTTTGGTGTGTTTGTGTGTTTATTAGCATGTTGTTCTTCGGGCGAGCCAGTCCAATTAGAGTTTATGAACACATACCGGGGTTTTTGTCATAGCAGAAGACTGGGGCTTCATTCAGAGGGGTCATTAGTGGTGTTTTTTAGATTCTTCCCCGACAGCTGAACTGCTGCAGTAGCCACTATCATCACCATTAATAAACAGACTCGAGCCCTTATCTTTAATGTACTGTGTTTTTGCGACATATTTAAACTAGTGGGTCACAGGTACAGGATTCCGAAGAGAATCAGTTCAGCAGTTCAGTTTTTTAGCTGGATTTATTTTGTCTTTTATTTTCTTTGAGTTCTTTTCTTCAGCTCTATGGCATTTCTTTAAATTAATAGGCCTTTACTGTTCATTGTGGCATACTCTAAGTGCAGAATGTAAATCCAGTTCTGGAAAAAAAAATCGGAATGTTGGTAGAGTACCAGTGCCCGGGGAACGGTTAAGGGCAGCAAATGAGAGACTGTCCTGCTTAGAAAGCTGCATTTTAAATTGCTCCCCTGCCAACAGAATAAAGCCGAATGAACACTGCTAATGCTCAAGTACAAACCAACGCGCCCACGTCCACAAATGTGAGGAGCCCATACCAGAGTGTGTTCGATGTGTAGGTGTCTCTGAGTATCCTGGTAGAGACGAGACTTTTCTTTACGTAACCGTGCCCGAGCTACGCATACAGTATATGATCAATCCCGCTGTAGATAGTAATGCATTTTATTTGGAACGCCTTTCTAAACACTCAAGGGCCATCTTACATTGCAAATACATAGAGATAAAACATAAAATATGTCAGTTGTGTTTATACTGATGAGTATGTGCAGTATGTTAGATTGATTGATTGATTTTATTGCCCCATGGGGAATTTGTCTTGGACACATTGCACAAGCTGCTGTTTATGAAATACAGACAAACTATAAAAAATATATACAAAGATTTCCACATACATACAAAAATACATAGTACTTATACAGTACATCATAAAAATCAAATTATTTATTGGACATTTGGTCGGAATTCAAAGTTCAAATTCAAATTCAAAACTTTCTAATAAAAAATGTTAATAAAAAAATATAGGTATACAGTATAAACAAAGTGGCGAACACCACTCACCAATCAACAAAGCCGCAGAACTACGCTTTGCTTCACAATGTATGTCGACCGCTGAGGGCCACAGGAATATCATTTTTATGTGAGCTCAAAGTTAGCGCTCGCGAATGGTTAACACTGCCTTTAAGGTGCTATGTTCTGGTGTTAAGGTGCTACAGTATATGTGTGGGTGCTATGTTATATGTGTATGTTCTGTGTTAAGGTGCTATGTTCTATGTGTAAGTTCTGGTGTTACGGTGATATGTTCTGTTAAGGTGCCATGCTCTGTGTGTGTGTCACTGATATTGCTCCATCAGGGCCGCCTAAAGATGGCAGTGCTATTTCTCTCTCACTGCAGGATCCAGGCACCCTGCCGATGTGTTTACATTGAGATGCACAGAGCCTGTACCATTCTAACCATTCTTACACAATCTCTCTGTCAAAGCCCGGCCTCGTCGCTATGGCTTTTTATATACCGTGTATACGCGGTTTACAACTACTATATGCTAATCTGCCCAGGAGTCGGGAATAACATTTCTCTATATTGTCCATTCCTTATGTCGGCTACAATTCCTGCCAGAATGTCAAGTAGGTTGTTGCTACGTGTTTGTCAGTGGTTTAGGCAAAAGGCATATCGTATGCATATGAAATATGCAACAGCTATGTGCGTGGTGCCATGCCGGAGAGAGTGCTTGTGCCAGCGCCAGAGGCTATTTGCTGGAAGGTAGCAGAATTGATGGTGGCCCTGGGCCTCCTTTGACCTTAAGGCTGGAATCCACTACGCCTTAAGAAGCCGACACGCGGTGACATGAGCGGAATAAGGTTGAAGGGGGGGGGGGTCTCTTCGACAGCAACTCCACTGAACCACACAGACCGCAACTCATTTGCATATATTAATGAGGGCATTAGTGTGATAGTGTGGGCATTTTGGTAGAAACTATTCACTTAATCTGCCCATTTAGCTAAAAAATTAAACCATGGTTACACTTAATACTAAATAATGATGTACTGCTACATCTTAGAGATGTACTAGAGTGTTTATATTACTTTTAATATTTACTTGATAATATTAATATAATGCATACATTTCTACTTATGTGAATTCAAACAATAATCTTATTAACATAGCGTGATTTAAAATGTCGTAACGTAGTAATCCCTTTTCTTTTTCATCGCATTTGTCTCTGTGTCTGTTTTCTGCTTTCTCTGCATATAACGCACAGCGTACCACCCTGCACACGCACGCACACACACACACACACACACACCCTACAGATTTACAGCCTTCCAGCCTTCCATTAATTCTATTACTTTCACTGACACGGTGTTAAAACCTCTAGACTAGTTCCAGTCAGTGTCAAGGATAACTCTGGAGTTGATCCCTGAAGGTTCTGTTGCAGTCCTATTGTTAGAATGAAAGCAGAGTATTAATATATTAGGATTTTATTTTGGCACTAGTTATATGAACATATGGCTAACTGTGCATTTCCCGATGCCACCATTACAATATGTAAAATGGCATATTAACTTAAATTGCAATTACCACCAAATAGCACACTAGTGCAATGATAGGTCTGTTCGTGTTAATTACTTTTGCTGTCCTTGTCATCGTTAAGCACATGTCCTTGGTGCTTACGCTCTTATGCATTTTAGTGCAATAAGGATGATGACATCACGTTATTGGGCGTCAGGGTACAAGGAAAGTTAAAGCAATAAAGTTGACCAATCCCTTTAATGCAGACTGCACAACTTTAAAATAATGACACAAATCACATAATACAATATGACAGTGTTGTATCCTATCGTATCCATGACATACCAATACATTTCCTCCCCAAATAAAGAATTTGTCATATTGCAATATTGACGTCTATGGGCATCTCACATAGACCGTGGAGTGGGTGGGGCCATTCCATAGGGTCTGAATGGAAAGTAGTATATACTTACACATATTAAAACTACCATACATCACATGCTTTGATCACTTGTAAGCGTGAATGGCTACGATGTGACCGGCTACTCGCCCGCGATCGGAGCGGTACTTGAGCGGTTGAGCGACATATGACGCTCCTCGCTCCAGTTAAATTGGGATGGCTCCGCTCCGCTCACATACTCTTGCTGTGAAACGTCATGTGATGAGAGGACATATCACAAAGTAACGTATGGCTCCATGGGAAATGTATCCGTTATGCAGAGCCAGCTGCTCACACTTATATTAATAATAATAATCAAAACAGGCTTAAAAATGTCACGGTGGCTCAAATATGGTTTAGAAATCATGTTTGAAATGCTCAGATAGGCGTTAAAGTGACGGCAGAATGTGATGTGTCTTGAGGGACCTGACTTATTTTTAAATGGTGTTCAACATGCATTATATACACAGATCATTTATTTGGAGTATATAGATGAATAATCACTATTTCTCCAAAACATATCTCAAATTGTGTGGTTTTATTTGCGACTTTATCAAGAGTCTGTGACAATTTGGCTCTTTTATCAGGTTTTCGTCACTGATTTTGTCTGGGAAAATTGTCTGTGACAGAAAAACAAAGATTTAAATCTTGTTGTAAGCGCTCTGTCTCAGGTGATCAGGCAAACGGAGAATATCCGCTCTTATCACCAGAAGATTTGTAGGTCTGTATTTGTCAGGCACAGTGGTGTTTCTCAATGTCAACAAGCCAGAGGAATGCAATTCAAAGAAGCGAGCTGCCTTCTCTGCTCGCTATACAACCTTGTTTGTGCATCTGTACTTGCAGTACTGTGATTGGCTGGGCCTTGTTCAACTGTGAAACTAGTCGCTTTAAACTGCTTTCTACATGCACAACAGTTTGTCAGTGAATCGGTTTAATTAAAGGTATAGTCTGCTATTGCAAACTTATTGTAAGCTAATACCGCTAATACTCGCATTTTGCAAGTTTACCATTCTCTGTGCGTGTTGAAAACATAATCTGATACTTCCACACAGCCCTGGCTCCGTAAATTGTAACATAAACTTCGCTTTGCTTCACAACGCATTTCGACGTGTGATGGAGGACCGCGGAGCAATACTGTTTTTATTTTGATTTGAGCTTGAAGTTAGCAAGTTAGCAATGATGCCCTGTAAATGGGAACACAAACAAAGTGGTGCAGAACGCACCACACACCGCTAACCCGGTCTTCTGAGAGCGCAACCTATAACATTGACGGGAGAGGTGTTTTTGTCTTTGATCGAGTTAAATAACAATATTTCTCCAACGCCGCTGACTCTACCTTCTCAGAACTGTGGAAGAAAAATAAGGGTTGGAGGTGCACGTGTACCCAAACCTGACGGAGACCAGGAGAACAAGGAAGACTGGCAGGCAGAATATGAGTTGATTAGCTTCCTGCTCGCTCATTAACATGCAGATTAGCTGCATTGAGAAGCATCTGGCAGCTTTGTGCCGATATAGCCCACCCCTCCTCGCCGTCTCCTCTCCTCGTGTCTCTCTTCCTTCCTCCCCTCTCCTCGTGCGTTCCACTCCCCTCATCCAACTCTGCTGCCACTCTTTCCCTGTCCTTCCTAAAGCACGCCGTACGTCTGTCACTGTCACTCAGCGCCATTTTCACTCCCTCTGCTCTCAATCTACATCAGGGCGAGGAGGCTTACACGAGGCCTTTCAAGGCCCCTTGTCTTCTCAGCGAGGAGTTAACGGGGGCTCGGTGTGTGTGTGTGTATGTGGATACTCGCGGTGTTTCCCCGTCTAGCAACTGTGCCACATCGTCTCTCACCCAAAGTAACGCATTGTTTCCATTCACGGATGCATTCATGTGGACACATTTCACTCCTAATAACGCATTTAACGCTTGTGCGAATGACGAATAGAACTATACACAAATAGACTGTGAGCCTGTTCGTATTTTTCCCAACCTAATTGCTAGGCTAATTAATGTAGCCGTGTTGCATTTGCAGTGTTTATCTGAAACACAAGAGTGACCGACATTGTTTAAAATTGCCAGCTGTTGAGGGGCAACAGGTGGCGAGGCTAGTTTATTTACATCACATATTTCATACGCAAAGGCAATTCAAACTGCAGTTATAAATGTCGTTTAGTAAGACACTAAGAGTAAAGCAGTTAAAAACCGACAGAATTAAAAACATGAGTTTTCTCTATATTAATAATAACACGTAGTTAAAGGGATAGTCAGTTATTGCAAGCTAAATGTAAGCTAATACACGTTGTGTCATAATTCACCAAATATATCCTCGCATTTCGTTAGCTTACCGTTCTCTGTGCATGTTGGGAAAAAACAATTCGATACTGCTACACAGCCCTGACTCCGTAAATAGGAACATAAACAAAGTGGCGAATACCGCTCGTATCAACAAAGCCGTAGCACT